>OX439128.1:41239466-41299466 GCA_949318235.1 Ecdyonurus torrentis | reverse complement strand
AATAATAATAAAAGGTGCTGCAAATTTTTTTTTTTTTTTTTTCAACTGCGCGGAATTTTATTTGAAGAAAGCATTATCGTCGCGACAAGTCACAACTTTACGATGTCAAAGCTGTAAAAAAAAAAAAAAAAAAAAAAAAAAAAGTTGAGTCTTAAAGTAGGTGACAGCTTCGACTTTTATCCTCTTGCATGTAAGACGGCCCAATGTTGGTATAACTTGTATGGAAAAATAAAACAAGAAAAGAGATAGAAAGAAGAAAGGAGTTATTTCTAGTCTTCTTTTCTCTCTCTCTCTCTCTTTCTCTCTCTCTACAACCTTATGTTATGTTTTTTCATGGGATTTCAAAAGTTTTGTGATGTTTTAAGCTGAAAAAACATTTTCTATAAAATTTTTGGTTGTAAAAAAAATTGTTTTGACATTATTCCATAACCAACAATTTTTCATACACATATGTATTTCTTTATTAAATATAAAAAGTCAAGGAAATTCACAAAGACGTATGATTCTTTAATATATAATAAATTATTAAATTACATCATCAAAATTTCTAAAGTATTAAAGAAACTTGAAGTCAAAATAACAGTTTTTTTAATACTCCATTACTTGGGAAATTAGAAATTATTTTATCTGTACAATTTATTTTCATATTCATATAATTGAATGCAGGTGATATTATTGCATTAACTTTTACTATATACGTTTTAGATTATTCTTATTTTATTTCCAGACTTGTCACCTATAAAATATATTTTTACACACACAATGCATAATATAATACATCATGGTATTAAAACAGACAGAAAAAAAGAGAAAAAAAAGAAGGAAGTTTTGTTGTTGTTGTTATTTTCAATTTATGACATGTAAAATATTTTAAATTTTAATGCTGATAGATTTGATTTTATAATACAAAAAAAAATATTATATTTAAGTATGTTATACTTTGGTATATGAACACGTATGGTTTAATGTGATTACACATTATCTCTCTCTCTCTCTCTCTCTCTCTCTCTCTCTCTCTCTCTATGTAATATGGAGCTTATGCAGTTAAGATATGTTAAATTAAATCATATTAAATCTTCTACTTAAGTTTGATCAACTTTGAACATATCAAAATACTTTATGCATAATACAGTATAAAATACGTTTGTATATTATATATATAGCAACATAATCTTATGGGAAATGATCATGATGATGTAATATGATACTTTATATATATATATATATATATATATATATATATACATATAACTATAATGTACACGATTCACTTTATATTATATGTTGCAATTCTACCGGGAACAATGCGGTGAAAATCTTGTAAATTATTCTCTTTGATTTATTTTTACTTTGACAATACGTTTTATATACAATCTACATATTATAGAGGGCAACATACAAACAAAAACAGAAAAACACTTTACTCTTCGCTGTTTTGTTTTATATATATATACACACAGTATTTCGTGTGTCATTTGTTTTTGAATTTCAAAAATGATACGATAAATAAATTGTGATATTTTTATAATTATATTTACTGTTATATATTTATATTTTTTTACACTGTGATTTAAAAAAAAATGTGACATTTTGTTTGTTTTTTAATTTAGCACTTTTTTTGTATTACTGGGGAATTAAATTGTATTTTAAAGGTAAATATTTGTGAAAGTTATTATTATATTGTATAATTTATTTTTAATATAAATGAGTTACAAAAAATTATTAATTTTATTCATTAATTTTTTAGATAATGTTGTATTTTACTGTTAAAATTCAGGAAAATTTTATTTTAAATTAACTTTTCAAATTGTTTAACATTGGAAAAATCTTTTATATATAGAAACGAAGCTTCATTATATTCATTAAGAACATTATAGTATATAGGAGAGACAATAATAACCTTTTCCCTTTGAAAGTGAAAATTTAGGAAAAATAAAATTCCTTATTATATTATGAAAAGAAAGAGGAAAAAGAGTATGAAAAGAGTATATTGAATGGCGTATCTGACTAAATAAAAGATTTTGATAATATAAAGAACACCATAAGAAGAGAAAAGCTTTTTTCACGAGAGAGAGAGAGAGAGAAAATATATATAATAGAGATTGAGAGAGAAGTTATATATATATATATATATATATATATATATATATATATATATATATATATATATATATATATATATATATATATATATAAATTGGTTGGAAAAATACTAGTGTGAAGCTTTTTCCATAAAGCAAATAGGTGTTAGAGAGAGAGAGAGAGAGAGAGAGAGAGAGAGAGAGAGAGAGAGAGAGAGAAAATAGAAGATGAGGTGATGTAGTAGAACATTAAGTTTTCTCTTGCTGTATATGTATGAAGAAAAAAAAACTTAGATGAAAGTTAGTTCATCTTAAGGGAGTGTTTACTATAGCCTTTACTTTGCTCGTTCGTGTTAGGGTTAATCTATGTGGACATTACGGCTTGAAGCTTTCATCTAACAAGGCTCCTTGCAACCTCTTCTCTTGTCGTTAATCCTTTGTAAGCTAGCTAGCTTGCCCAATGTTATATAACACAGTATTCGTACATATGACGAAGTGAAGATACTACGTCTACTTCTTGTAAGATCTGCCAATGACTAGATATGTATGAAATGAGTCAAACGAGAGAGAGAGAGAGAGAGAGAGAGAGAGAGAGAGAGAGAGGAAAAACTTTAAAAAGGAAAGGTACACATATGAGAGGGAAAAAACTCTCTATATTGAAGATAAAAAAGTTTCTTTACAATTTTTTCTTTCTTTATTGGAAATACGTCATAAGATAAGCATACTATTTTAAAAAAAAAAATATTATATAAAATGTTGTCATATCAAGACGCACATATTATTATTATTATAGTATTTTTTGTGGGAATTTTGAATTATATATTTTAAACTTTTTTGATATTTAATTTGGAATGCAATGATTTAATCAGTGAGCATTTTTTATTTCAAAATTGTGTTCATTTCTGAAAATAAATTGGCATATTTGGCAACTGAGTTATAGTGTGTGTGTGTGGGGGGGGGGTGGGGGTGGGTGTGTGTGTGTGAGAGAGAGAGAGAGAGAGAAGGCAATTGTCACACGATCGTTATGTTATAAAGGCAAAATAGACTGTAAAGTTACTTTTTCAAAATTTGCAATAATTTGAGGATTTGCAAAATTGTGCAAGAATCTGAAAACAAGAATATTTACGCAATCTGGTAATAATTTATAACGTCAAACTAATTATCATGTCTCGTGTCTTGCATGAAAAAAAGGAACACTATACTTGTATAAATTTTAAGATTTCCTATACAATATACTTAAAAAACCACTATTCTTTTATATTAATATTAAGAATTGCGAACGAAAAAAAAAATAATAATAATAAGAACATGTATGACACATGTCAAATTATTATATATGGGAGATCAATATTATTGTACCATATATACAAAAGATATTCGTTATATTGATATTTTGTAACTTATAGCATTTTTATATTAATAGAGAATAATATGAGCGTAATCTATCATTTTATATGCGTATATTATACTTTTGACTTTATACATGTTTCGGATATAATAGGCATCAATGCTTTTAGTTATATATATATGTGTATATATATACTCACTGTATAGAGTACTCAATCACTCTATGGTTTTTGTATTTAAGACAGAAATTCTACAGGAGAGTATTATATATAGTAAAGGGGGTTATAACATAATATTATATTGAAACCAATAAGAATGTATCATGTTTTGTATACAAGTGTTTAAGCCTACTAGATATGAAATTCAACATTATATTATATTTTCATCTATATATATATATATATATATAGAGTATAATATAGCTGCCTTAATTCTTTTATATTATAGCTTTTATGTGTATAACATTTTATATTATGTATATAATATGTGTAAAAAAGAGATATTATCATCGAAGAGAAAATAATTTTAGCAGTATTATATGAAAAGGAAGTATGAGAGAGAAAGTGTGAACAATAAACGGCTTCTATATATGTACGATATGGATTCATATAAGAGGAGAAAATCATCCCTAATAATAACAAAAAAAAAAAAAAAAAAAAGTATCAAAGTCTTTTTTCTTTAATCTGTTCCATAGTAGAGAGTGTATGTAATAGAGTAGAAGATTACTTTTGTATGTAGTATGGGTGTTAAGCCGTGTAATCATGGTGGTATAGTGTGTGTACACATCAACAAAAACGACTTCCTTCTACTGATATACTCGTAATATCAAATTGGGATTTTGTTTCTTTATTAAAGTTATCATACTAAAAATTACTTTTATGTTGTTTTTTTCCCTTTTCCACGTAATTTTTAGGTATACTATATATATATATATATATATATATATATATATATATATATATATATATATATATATATATATATATATATATATATATAAAACAACGTTCTTAATTATCAGCTTCTTCACACAATGGTTTAATTACAGTGTTACTTTAGACTAGAGACTTCAATGCTTATATATATATATATATATATATATATATATATATATATATATATATATATATATATATATATATATATATATATATATATATATATATATATAGAGAGAGAGAGAGAGAGAGAGAGAGAGAGAGAGAGAGTGAAACTTCAAATTTCTTTTCAAAATATGTTGGATTATAAATCCATGATTGTACATTTCAGCACTTTATGGCATTTAAGTAAACAGTTGCAAAAAAAAAAAAAAAAAAGAAGACTCAGGATTTCTTATTATAGTTTTGTTGCTATAATTCTTTAAAATTTTTGGTCATATATTAAGTTAATTTCTATTTAATCTTTTATTAATCTTATATATATATTAATAAATATGATTGAATTCTAAAATTAAAATAAATAAATAAGTAACATCAAGGATAAAAATATGAAAGTTACATAATTATAGAATGTGAGAAGAAGCTTTAGTGTAGTTTGCCTCACATATCATAACTTTTAAGCCTACACACTAACACGCGGCCATGCAATATAAAGTTAATGCGTAAGTAACATACCCCCCTCCCCCCTTTTTTCCTCTTTCTTCTTCCTCTACTTTAATGTGAATGATATAAAGAATAAAGATGAAATTTGAGTAACTTTTAAACATTACCTTATTTGACAATCAAAAAATATACTATATATCTAATTTTTTTTTCTCTTTTTATAAAACACACCACTCTACGCATCATAATTTTTTGAAATTTATATTTTTGAAATGCATTTGTTCACAACCATCAAAAAATCAAAAGAGTTGTTATGAAAATATTAATCATATTTTTATATATTCATAAAAATTTATAAATATATATTTTTTTCTTCAGCTGTTATATTCTTGTTAGTAAATGAATAAAAAAAAAGAAGTTATATTTATTTGAGTTATGATTAGTGATGTAGGATTATTATATTGAGAAGACATGTCTCTGTCATTTCAAAATCTTTTTAACTCACGTCACACGTCACTCTTTTAACTTTTGCTAATTTAGTCTTCACGTCTTTAAACCCTTTTTATCATTGATTGAAATTTAATATAATATACATTAAATAAAATATACAAGAGCATGTGAGAAATATTTATTATTTTAGTAAAAATGTAAAAAAAAAAATCAATTAATTATATTGCAAATTATTATAAGAAAAATAGACAAGAGAGTGTATGAGCGAGAGAGAACATAGAGAATGTCACATCTTTTCAAATCTTATCAATGATAAAAATATATAAAAGAATTAATTAATAATAACATATACAAAAAAAAATCTTTCATTTAATGATTTATCCATAAAAAAATTGACATTCTTTATTCGCTTATATAAAGAAAAAAAAATCTTATAATATACAAAAACAAGATTATTTTAGCATTAAATCGATCATTTTTATAAACCAATGACATGTATTCTACGTTAAATTTTTTTCTTTAATGTCAAAGATGTCACTTGTTTTGACAAGTAGCTTGACCAGTCATTACCCTGGTTTTATTATGATAATAATAATAGAGGACTAACAATCCAATCACGTCGAGGTGTCTGTATTATATTATACGACTTTATGCTTATAATGTCACGGTAATTTTGCCGCAGGAAATTTACTGTGAATTATAAAATAAATTTATGCATAACACATCAACCTTTTACAAAATATATATTTATATTTTTATAACTAATTATATATATATAATGAAAATAAAAATTGTTTGCCAAATATTAAAAGTTATTCACCTATAAGGTAATGTTAATAATAATATAATAATACTAATAATAATAATAAAAACTAGTTGACGCTTTCTCTTTAAATGTGAGAGACAAAAAGAAATTGAAAATATAATAATATGCGTGAATTTTGACACGTACACCAATCTGCCCGCATTACATTTTATTAATAAATTATTAACTGGATTTGTAATATACGATATACGATTATATTGAACTTTCTTTACAAAAAAAAAGTACCTGTGGTTATACAGTATACTATTACTTTAAAATTATTATGTTAGGATAATATTTTACATCTTTCTATTATTTTTCTCTTTAATTTATAAAAAAATTAATATATTTCGTCAATTATATTTCTCTCTTCTTTCGACTCATTATCTTATTTGACAGGTGCTATAGCGAATCAAAGAAACTGGTAAATTGAAAAGATATGCAAATATTTTACTTTTACTCCATCACCCATGACAAAAAAAAAGTTTTAAATATCCTTAAAAAATGTCATCCTTTAATAGTGTAAAAATATGTCAAAATTCGAGTTTCTTTGAATTATAAAAAGCCGCATCACTAATTTAAGACAATCATTATCAATGAATTTAATCTTAAGTTATGCATATATATGACAAAAAAATATAATTTAAGGAATCAAGAAGTATTTAGCAACTTAAAAAAAAAAAAGGGTAACTTTATATTTTATGAGTTACACCTGTGAATTTGAAATTAAAAAAGTGACCCTAATTATAGGTAGCTACATTTAAAAATCATTTATCAAATAAATAATTATCTATTCACGCCTTTCTCATTAATAATATGAAACAACTAGTATATATATATATTTTTTTTTGTTCTAAACTTCATTGTGCTCATTATGAATATTTACATAATTTATGACGAATATTAATCACACTTTTTTTTTGTCTCATCTTATATAGCATTTAAAAAATTGTAACTTCCTTCCTATAAGGTACTATATATCTTTAAAAGTTAACCCTATTTCCTATTCTCATAAGTTTCTCATGTTTCATCATTCTTACCATTTCTCTTCACCTAAACAACTATACCCCCTTCGTCATATAATATACAGTTGATATTTTTTGTTTTTCATATTTAGTTTCTATGGTGTCACGCATTCTATATATAAGAAGAAGAAAAAAAAATTGTTGGTCTTAGTGAATATATACCTTTCATATCTATAACAAATGTCGTGACATTTTTCTATAGGGGATCTAAATATTTATAGATAAAAACTTTTTAGAGAGTACAGTGCCATCTTACACTACTATAGTAATATAGTATAAAAAAATAAGAAGAAGAAGAATTCAGATGGGGAGCACATGTCAAAATTGTTTTCTTCAAATATATGTGTCCGCGTGCTATATACAACATACATATTCTCATGTATGTATGTGTACATAGAGGGGTTTTGGGTGTGTTGGCTTTCTCATTCTTTATGTACTCGTGTGTTTTTTTTTTTTCAGTGGTGTGAGGTAATATTGGTTATATCTTGTCTCTTTTTCTTATGATACTCCCCCATATAGAGATCTTTACGATTCTAGAGTTTAATATTCAAAAATATTATTGAGAAAACAAAATTTAAAGAGATCCTCGTCTTAAAACAACAACAAAACAATCCCCTAAATGCTCAATGGTAAATCACGAGATGGGACTATTATACATTATACACATATTATATCGCTTAATATTAATATATCATTAATATATATATTAATTATATCGGCTTATATTTAATCGCTTCTTTACCCTGACAAAATGGGGAGAAAGTAGGCAACCTGCTTGACAATTCCTATTGTAGTACTTAATTTTTATGACGTCTTTTTGCCTACTTTACAGTTTTTTTAAGCCCAGTTTGTTAGGGTGAGATATGAATGTGTATACATATATATGATGGTCCCATCTCATGCATTTTACGTTTTTTATTTAATGTTTTGTGGCTAGGATTGGATCATTTGATGTTATACCAAAATTGTTTTAATTAAATATATCAGTAAAAAAATATATATATATATAACAAATTGCTGATATGTTTTTTAAGACAATTTGATATTTTTAATATATTTTTAGGATAAATTTTTAGTCATAACTTTAAGAAAATTGCATTTCAGTAAAAACAATAACTTGTAACTAAAAAAAAAAAAAAAAAAAAAAAAAAATACTTCTTCGTTTGCATTTAAATCCTATGTAAAACCTGGAATCTCTTTCATTTTTTCACTATAGCAAAAGCAGAGTGATGTATCAAATTGCATCTGACAAGTTATTTCAAATCCAGTTTTCATATTTTACTATTATATCTTTCTAGCATGTAATATTATCAATAAAATTTATCAATTTCTCATTTTCAAATGTTTCACTTCACTAGTCTCTTTTATAAATGTGTATATAAGGCTCGTGTAGAGCTCTATTTTCCATACTACCGCCTCCACATTAACTCTTCTTCTCCTTTTTGTTTTATCCCCTCCATATACTTGCACATTGCCGTCTTAAAAAAACCCTTTTTTTTTTTTAGTTTTCACTGTCACATTATCATCCCCCGACCATGAACGTCTTGCACCCTACACACACCAGGTGCCCAGTTTTCATATTTATTTGTCTGCACTCTCTTATCCGTATATGCATAACAATATTTTTTTTCTTTCGTTTTTGGTTTCAATGACAAAAAAACAGAAACAGATAAAAAATAATAATTAATTACAAACAATAAAAATATTTTGGAACACACACGCAGCTGTATAATGATAATTTGAAGCTTAAAAGATTTTTTAAAGCATTTTTATATTTGTATGCATTTTTTTAGATTTATGGAGAAGTTGTGTTCCTCATGCAAAGCAGAGTATGGAACGGATGAATTACAAGCATTTGCACGGGGATGACGCTCCAATATATAAATGTTCAAAGTTCAAACCTTATAGATTGTATGTTAATAATAATTATAATAATATAATCTACTTGAACCACCTATCAATTTATTCGTAACAAAAACTTAAAGATTATTTTAATCACTTTTTTTAATCAATGTGCAGTCTTATTCCCTCTCTGAGTCATTTTCAATCATATGATAACTTTTTTTTTAGTTACAATAAATTCATTTATCTTTCTTCTTCTTCTTCTTCATTTTTTTTTTCGCCAATCAATTTTTTTTAACTTTTAATATTTATATACGATATACACAAATAAAAAAGACACATTATTATCGATACTTTTATACATACATCAAAATGTAAAGCCACACCTTTCAAGACATAGAAAAAAAAAAATCTATAGTATATTTATTTCCTTTTTTTTTTTTTCTTTTTTTTTTCTTGGGGATGGTTATCAAAGATAAGAAGAGAGAGAGAGAAAAAAAACGCAAAAATTGAGAGAATTATTGTTGTTATCTTACGTGTACATAATAAAAGTCAATACAGTATACTGCAAACACCATTGCTTGAGGTATATAATCTTGGACAAACAATAGTAAAGATGATAAGAAAAGTTAGCTGCAGTAGTATGAATATATATATATATATATATTTATATATATATATATATATATATATATATATATATATATATATATATATATATATATATATATATATATATATATATATATATATATATTATATATATATTATACGAGTCTTGCACCTTTGTTTAGTTGACGATTGCTATTACATGATCGAACAAAATGACTCATAAGTAAGTCAATTCACCACAGGCTTACGCTGATGACTCACATTACGTATATGATTATAATTTATATCTAAAAATTATTATTTTCTTATACAGTATTTTATTCAGTAATAAATAAAAGTATATAATATTTTATTAATATTATTAACATAATAATAAAAACATGCAGTTTAAGACATATTTTGATGAGAAATTATGCTCTTTTTACCTTAAAATCGTAATTTATTCTGCTACTAATTAATAAAATAAATTGTTATGCCAAATGTATCACGTAATTTTAAGATAATAATGAATAAGAAAAAAAAAGTTTTTTTTTCTGGTTTTTATTTTTTTAAGACATAAAAAAAAAACAAGAGAAAGGTGCCAAGAGAGACAAAAAACATATGAATTGAATTGAAAATCACGAAATAGAATTTACATAAAAAACAATCAATTTTTCATCTAGACACGCAAGGAACAATTTTTTGTCATTATATTCAAAAGTTTTGTAAAGAAGAGGGAGAAAAAGAGGGAAAAAAAAGTAATTCATTCAGTAGTATACATAAAAATAATCTGATTCATTGACAGAAACAGGTTATTTTTATAAAAATTTACCAAAAAAACACACACACATTATATATATGTATACGATTCATATTTTTTTCTTTAACAAAATATATCTGTTTCTTTTATTTTTCTTTACATTTTCAAATAATTATGACCTCTTTCCATTTCCGTTTACGTCACGACAAAGTAGTATCATCCTCTATGTATGTATCAGAGCAAGCAAAAAGGAGAAGAAGCAAAAATGTTTGAGGCGCCGGGGAGAGAAAAAAAAAATCTTATTATAAAAGCAAGGCTTATGTATGCATTGCCAAGTAGCCCCCAATGATGTTGATGATGACATTAATAATAAAAATGATATGTATGTATGCATCCTGGCTGGAAAGAAATCTTGCTACTTTTTTTTTCTTTTTTTACCTTTATACCTACCACAGTGTTATGTGCATAATAACTTATAATATATTATTACATATATTTATAACAAGATTTCTTCTCAGTGTGAGATCGAAATGCATCATTTAATTAACTACCCACTTGATCTTTATAGTTGGAGAAAAACTAACTTCCGGTCCATCTTTCTCAAGCTTTTTCTCACTAAAATGACACACGAAAGAGAGAGAGAGAGAGAGAGAGAGAGAGAGAGAGAGAGAGAGAGAGAGAGAGAGAGAGAGAGAGAGAGAGACTCCAGCTAAATACTTTACTCGTTCGAGCTTCACTGTTTCTAAATTTGAATCGGGCAGCTGAAAAACTTAACTTGGCGACATTTTATAGTCATTTTACACAGAATACTTTGCTTATTTTTTACAATTCTACTTATTATACTATTTTAATACCTTAGTTTAATATTATAAAATGAATGTTCTCTTTAATATTGTTTTTACAAGATTGTTGTAAAGATTTCTATATAGTTTTATATTTAGGAACTAACATTTGAATGAAATAAAGCTACTTATTATTTTAAGCAAAATATATCTTTAAATACTGGAACTGTTTCTATTTAAAATCATACTGTATACTCTTTATTCATTTTTGTGCTGTTTTGAAACTTTAATTTTTTTGTGATTTCTTAGGATTATACCTAAAATAATGTGTGTCCTTGGGGTTTACGTAAACTTATGATGAAGATTGTTTTGATTAACTTGATAAAAAATAATTTCATATAAAAAATATATAACAAAGGACGAAAAAAGAAGAAGTTTATTTCAATTAATAATATATAACTTTTTGATTTCTTTGAAATTGCTTCAATTGTTTCGGAGATGTTTGCATTAAATACATTTATTGTTAATTATTTCAAATATGCAACCACTTTTTTTAATAACTTGCAGTACCAGCAATTAAAGCTTACAGCCTATCAATAAATATAATTTATAAACTTAAAATCTTCTCTACAAGAGAGAGAGAGACAGAGAGAGAGAGAGAGAGAGAGAGAGAAATGGCATATTAAAATTATATCCCACCTGTCTTTTACTATACAACATCACGTGCTGCTATTGCATATTAACTCTCTCTCTGTCTCTCTCTCTCTCTTACACACACACTCTCTCATATTTTGGAACATGTAGCAAATTTAACAAGCACAGCATAAAGTAAGTAAAGTAAGCGAAATAGAGAGAGAAAGAGAAAAAGAGAGAGCGAGAGAAAAAGAGAGAGAGAGAGAGATAGTACACTCTGTACTTTCATGATGATATTTTTGGATTATTTACTCTTCCATATATACGAAGCAAAATAGCTATTACACCTTCTATGTAGCTAAAAATTGTTCTTGCTGACACATGATATGATCCAGATACAATTTATATATATATATATATATATATATATATATATATATATATATATATATATATATATATATATATATATATATATATATATATATATATATTTCTATCATTTTTCTTTTCTTTTGTATACATATAGAACCTATAATATTTTTCTTTGTAGATTAAAAAAAATATATAATATATGAAAAAGTAAACAGATGAAAGTTGAAATTAATACCGCACGACAACTATAATACTGTAAGACTTTTGTTTATATATACCGTATTTATAAATTACAAATGAGTTAAAAAAAATTTAAGAGTAACATCAAATTAATCTATTTTTAATTTTTTTTTTAGCATTTTTTTTTATATATTTTTAGGTAAAAGCATATGTGATACGTTGTGCTATTTCTGTTTTTAACAAATCCCAAGGGCAGTATTACTAGAGCTAAATACTATATACACAAAAACTTATTCAAGAACTCATTTTTAAGAAAGAAGAAAATTAATTCAGTATTTTTGAAGAAGTAAAATGTTTAGCATGAATGAAATCTTTTAAGCTTTCCAAAAATCAGCAAAGAAAAACACGCTAAACTCATTTAACACCTACATTTTTTTTTGTAGAGAGAGAGAGAGAGAGAGAGAGAGAGAGAGAGACTTGCTATATTTATATGACTTTTAAAATTTGTGTCATCTACCTTTTTTTTATGTTACAAGGAACACTTCCGGTGAAATAAAAAATTATTTCACAAGTATTTAACAAGAATATTAAAAGATTAAAATGTTGTAACATTAAATATGTAAATGATTGAATTATGGATTTTTTAACGATTAATTATTTTCTTTGATTTATGCAAAAACCTGCGTAAATTATTAATAATTTGTCATAAAATTCAATTATTAGTATAGAATTTGAAATTCCAAAATTTTGTAAGATGAATACTGAAATTCAATAATTCAGTTATGAAAGTATTATTATTTATTCTTTATTAATTGCTTTATTAAATATAAATCAATAAGCTCAAAATATTTCCTCTTTAATTTTTATTTCAGTAATGCTGGTGTATTTGAAACAGAATCATCAATCTAAGTTAATTAAAACAATAAATGTAAATATATATAGATAGAAAAATAAGAAGAGATTTTAAAAACAGCTAAAGTGCAAATTCATTTCTCAATAAAATTAAAATGAAAACGTTTTAGTTTTAAATTAAAATCCATGTAGAAATAAACTTTATAAGTTTTGAATACAGTTTATATTAGAATATTAGTAACTAATTACTTACTTATACATACATACATACATACATACATACATATATATATATATATATATATATATATATATATATATATATATATATATATATATATATTATAATATTGGAGTTTAATATAAAAGATAAAAATAAGATATATAGAGAAAAGCAAAAAGCGAAGAAGAAGAAAACGGTTTTTGGTCAGCCTCTTTCTAATTACCATCTACCCTAACCTTTTCTCTTTTTTTTTTTTCCCTCCCATACTTCCTTTACTCATTTTCTCATCAAATATCTAAATCCTCCAAGAGTAGTGGGAGGGTTGGAGGATAGAGGGGAGGGGGGGTGTACATCATGTAACTATAGAATAGATTCATCTTTATATAGAGACCATATACACGAGAGTACTGTGCCTTTGATCATGATATCATGAGAAAATAACCAAAAACCATTTTCCTCCTCTCTTCTCTCACTTTACATCAAAACTTATACTTGACCAACAAGAAAAGTATCTAACAAACATTAACTCCACTACATATATATAATATATAAAAAAAATTATATATATCTCTCTCTTTACTCATTTTATTATTATTATTATTATTATTTTATTTTAAATATATTTAAAAAAAAAATCATATTGAGGAATATAAGTTAGCGGCGGACTTTCTATATATTTTATTTAAAAAAATGTACAAAAAAATGAAGAGGGTGCTTTATATGTTTAAAAAAAACTCTTTAGTAATAAAATATAAAGTAAAGTTGCTTAGAGGCTGCTTTCATCAACATATATTTTTAACGTAGTTCTTCTTAAACCATGACCACAAAATGTTTTTTCATAAACACAATATTTGTATAAAATGTATAATATAATGTATGTAATATAAAATATAGTATAAAATATCTTCTTTTTTTTGTGTGTATATTTTGTTTTTTAAGTATATATTGCAATCTATTTATTCTTATATATATAGAATAAAAGAAACAGTTTATAAGACTGTGGCCACGCCAGTTCAAATTAACTTGCAACTTATTACTTGAAATTTTGTTTTGATCAATTTTATTATATACTTCTTTAAAAATTTTAAGATTGATATTATATACTACACAAAGACGTTTTGGTATAGCTGGTTTAAGGGTAATATATATGACTTGCATTTCAAATTCTAAAAAGAAAACTTCGAAACTTTATGATGCCATTTGAAAGTTAATAGTAACAGCGACCCATGATAAATTTTTTAGAACTTATGACCATCAGATAGGAGAGAAAATACTTAAGGTAGTTAACATTGGCTCTTATGGGACTAAAATGTCAAAATATCATAATTAAAAATTAGCATGGTGACCTCCAAAAATTTTAACATTTTTTGAAGCTATCTTATCATAATGTATTATTGTGCAAATTTTCAAATTTTTCTTTCCTTACAACTTTTTAGTCAAATCCCGTAGTACCTGATTTCCCGCCTTAAGTATAAGTTTCTATATAGCAAAACTAATCACGTGACAAAGCGTATATGAAGAATTACATTGCAAAAAAGTGACACAATAACGAGTATATGATTTGACCCCCTTGTGTATGTGTGTAAAACATGACGTCATAAGCATGTAATCATACAAGTAATCCCCACAATTGTCACCAGGGGTTAGGGGAGGGGGAGGGTGACAATAGGACACAAGATTACATTCTGAGGGGGTGACTAACATACAAAATACTTAGATCTTTATCTTTGCAAGATTACATAAAAAAGTATCATGTATTTCATGTCTAAAAAAATATACTTGTTTTTAATGATTTTTTTGCTTTTGTATGCAGATATTGATAAATGCAACAGTGCATAATAAAGGATTAAAATAGATTACACTTTTAATACTTATAGTTTTACTTTTTTTGAGCAAAGCTTTTTATTTATATTTTTTCCTCCCATATATATTCAGATTATTTGATAGTAATACCTAATTACTGTACATTGACATTATTTTCAGAGAAAATAACGGATAAATGAACAAATTAAATTTTTAAATTAAAATTCTATTACGTTTTATAAATAGAGAACAGTTGTTCTCTCTCTCTCTCTCTCTCTCTCTCTCTCTCTCTCTCTCTCTCTCTCTCTCTCTCTCTCTCTCTCTCCGTTAATAGTTCCTTTAAATTTTACTCTAGATCTATTCTTACAGATTTCAATTTATTCCAAAGCTTTCAACATATTTTGAAATTTCAAAATCATTATTTTCCAACTCCTGTAATACATTACTAGCCAAATTAGCACATTTATTGGTATATTGAGAGTTCTAGAATACACTAACTATTATTATTTTTACACCAAATTTTCACACGCACATGGTGGATGATAAAAATTAATGTTTATTACTAACACAAGTGTACCATCACACACACATACAAAAAAGAGTTGAGGATCATTTTTCTTTACATTTTGTACTATAAATTAGCTCAAATAATGTGTCTGTTATATATATTTTTAAATTCAACCCTTTTTGCTTATAGTTTCCTGTTTAGCATCCCCTTAACTTCAATGTACGCTTCATATTTTACCCCATCACACACCCTCTTACCCTTTTTACAATTGCAAACAGATGGAGAAAGGATGAAGGAAATTCAATTTCGTTATTCATTTTTTTTTATTTCACTTACAAAGTATAGATAGAGTTTTTATTATTTTATTTTTTTAAGTCACAACAATGTATGTATAAGTGGCTGCTTCACATTCCAGTCAAGATTTAGCATGTCACAATTTCCACCTGTCCTACCATATCATTGTAACACCAACAAACACAATGCTTATATATTTTATATAAATATATACATACACAACCTTATAAAATTGTATTTTATATTATATAGTCAACTCAAATTATTCATTATTTTTTATCGTAAGAAAATGATTTCTCTTATATTATATTAGAAGATTGTCGAACTATATATATTGTTGTTATATATATATATATATATATATATATATATATATATATATATATATATATATATATAACAACATTATTGTAATGATATTACTTAGCTATTGAAATATGTAAAGTTGAATGCTAATTTTTTTAGTAAAGACTTGTTTATTCTCTCTCTCTCTCTCTCTCTCTCTCTCTCTCTCTCTCTCTCTCTCTCTCTAAACTATATTATAATAAGCAGACATCTATTTTGTAAGTATACTATTGTATTTTTAAAATAGACTAATCCATAGGACTGTAAAACAAAGTGACTATAAAAATTGCAACTAAACACTATGCATTCAAAATTTAAATATAATTACATGCATCTAAAATTATATTAAAATACTAAAAAAACTTTAATTATTATTAACAAGTTGAACACTCTATATAGAAAAATATTACAAGCACACTGTTATATATCTCAAAATAATTTTTATATAATTATAACCGCAGTGGAGTGAAAAACTTATTTCTTAAATGAAAAGATTAACACAAACTCTCGAATTAATATGTATCTTTTTAAAAAAAATACTTTTAATTATTTTTTTAAATGATGTTTTTAAATAAGAAAACAGTAATTATAATATAAAAACAAGTTGTGTAGAATAGAAAAGAAGCTCACTCTCTATTGTACAATAAAAGTACAGCGTCATTAGCGAAGTATGAATTATTATTATATTTTTCAACACATATATTTAAAAATAAAATAAATAAGAAAAGAGGAGGAAAAAAAATGCAGAATTGTATAAAAAAATGTCTTTCAATAAGAGAGTTTAAAATATATAAAATATATTTTTTTGTTTTGTTTTTATGTTTTGAGTATAACAAGATTTTTTTTTTAAATCATTAGTTTTGCTTCATTATAATAACTTGACTCTGCAAGTATTTTTACCCTTTTCTTAATTACACAAAATAACTCCTAACAATTTAAGTCTTTTATTTTTTTATATATTTACTTTTTTTTTTTTTTTTTTTTTTTTTGTTACCCCTTTTTTTCAGCATCATATACTTGGTGTCAAAATTACTTGAGAATGTGATAACTAATGGTCTCTCCCTTGTTCATTCATCTCGTTTTTGTATATTAAAACACCATGAATATGCACTTTTTAATTGTAATTATAAACTCTAAATGACTTGGTATATACTAACAACTAACTGAACATAATTAATTTTGTGTAAAAATTGTTAACAGATTTACACAAGAAAACAATTTAAAATCATTTTAACACTTGTATAAAATTATGAATCTTGAAATTGTATTTCAATTTTCAGAAAAGAGATATCAGCATATTATTATTAATATTCTATTATATAATAGCAGATATTTAGCTTTTAAAACAGTTTTATGAAAATAGAAGTAAAATTACATTAAATACAGCTAAGTTTTTAAATTTGTTTCCCAATAAATAATAATAGTGATAAATATATTTAAAAGTGACAAATTAGACTATTATGTTTAAGGTTGCATAAATATGATATTATGATTTATTTATAATTTAACGTTTAAAGATGTTAAAAATAAGAAGTATATCACTGAAAACTACTCATATGTTATAAGTAAATAAAAATAAGAATAGAGTTGCTATATTTTAAATTAAATAAAATATCATTTTCTATTGTATTTTCAAAGTTTTCAACATTTTCATATAATAGTATAAATACTGTATTTAGAATTGTAGAATTCCATTAGACAAATTTGATTTGATTTTTATTTTTTTAAATTCAGATTTACTGACTAAAAAAGAAAATCTAAAACGTTTTTGTAAAAGTGAAATTTGTATGCTTGCAAATAGCAACAATGTGTGTTGAATAACAATTAGATACATGGGTACACGCACTATGTATATATGTACTATACTGATACTTCTGTGTTATTCTATATTCCATACGTTTGACTAGAAACTGAAATTCGAGTGAAGCTATCAAATAGTGAATTTATTACTTTAGGAATAATACACTTTCTATACTTCTTATATATACGCGAATGTAAGAACATGAGAGCTAGAGATGGGGAAGACTATCCTCGGGATTGTTAGAAACAAAACGATGTAAAACAAGCTTTGAAGAGGTCTCTAGAGACTAATAACTCGCGCCTTATATACTCTATCTTTCTCTCTCTCTCTTCTAGAAACCTAAAAAAAAGCAAGTTATATAGAAAAATATATATAAGTAGTATGTTCAATAAGGCGATCGGCTCTTGAGCATTATTTTGTGGCAAAATACGACTTTATATTTTTCTCTAGCCCTTAAAAACTTTTACCCATCACTTTTCTCTTTCTCTCCTTTATATTTTATCTTATGTGTTATAAAAGAATGGGGAATATAAATATATAAGAAAAAAACCAAAAAGCAATTTTTGAATAATTGACTGCATTTCGATATAAAAATGAATTACGTTAACCGTCTTTATATACATTAAATTTTAACTTGTTCTTATAGATTTGTGTATTTATTACAAAGAAAGATATGCTTATATTCGATATAATATCCATTTTACATAATAAAATTGTATGGTGGTATGGTCAATATATAGAAATTTATTTTAAACTCAATACTTCCTAAACTATGAAAGAATATCATTTATTTATTTTAATAGACTTGATCAACATGATGATATGCTTTAAAACGTATATTATAATCCATTTTAAATTCAGTTTTAGTGATAAAAATTACTTTATATATATATATATATATATATATATATATATATATATATATATATATATATATATATATATATATATATATATATATATATATATATATATGAAGTAAATTTATAATAAATATTCCATAGATTGAAAAGTCTGATCATATAGTTTAAAATAAATAACGAGGGATTTAAGAATTAACAGTATACATTTAAAGAAAACTCAAACGTATACAAGAGTATAATAATATTGCATTTTTTTATTGAAATAAAATAAAATTGACTATAATTTAAAATAAATAAATAAGGTATGTGTCATAAGAAAAAAAAAATGAAAAGTGAGAAGTAAAAAAATATATATCCCTTTAGATATTATATAATATAAAAAAGAAATATATATTTTCTTAGCTTCCTCCCTCTTGTATCGTACAATATTGGTGTCAAATTCAAACGCTAGATATACGTGGTTTATGTCGCGCAAGAGAGCTTCAAATCATTAATTATGTATGACATTAGAGTATAGCACATGTATGGACATTGGAGAAGCATTTTTTTACTCTCTCTCTCTCTCTTTTCTATATTTCTGGGCAGCCGGTATAACAAGCCCAAGAGAGTCAATCGACTGCCCCCCTCCCCCACCAAACCCTCCCACCCGCAACTTCTCCCTAACTCCCACATACACACGATAATATACTTCGCGGATTGCAAGTCAACCCACACCCTATCTTCTCTCTCTCTCTCTCTCTCTCTCTCTCTCTCTCTCTCTCTTCTCTCTCAGTAGCACTATACTTCTTCAATGGAAAGTTAGCAAAAATTTACGACTAAAACCTCCTGTTCCCATACTACTGTCTGTAAACTACAAAAATATTTTATATATGAAAAAATAAATGTGTTAAACAGTTTTCTCTCTCTTCTTCTTCTCCTTGAATCAACAAATAGTTCATTTTTATATAGAAAAGTTATAAATTCTCATAAATAATATTTTTTTTTTTTATTTAACTTTCCAATTCAATATGTAATTTGCTGACTTGAACTATATAATATTAAATATAATATATAAAATAGAAGTAAAATATAAAATAATAATAAAAAATATATATAATGTAAAGAAGTTTAATTTAAAAAGTTTTACTATTTTCTTTTGGATGTCACTATAACTTTTTACAAGTGATGGTAAAGATGACCATCAATAGTGTGGTAAAAAAACTCTTCTTTCCATCTCTCTCTCTCTCTCATGGTACGAGAAGTAAAAAAAAAAGTAGAACTATAAAAAGTAGTAACTAGTCACCTGTACTTTTTTTTTTTTTTTTTTTTTTAGGCTCATGCATCGCAACAATTTTATGTTGGTCAGTCAATTACGTAGTTTAGTGGTCACTATTGGTCAGTATAGTGACGCATTATTTTGTTACGATCGCGACTTTGTATCCATTACAAAAACAGTAAAAAAACATACACACACAAACATTAAGAGTAACTTTAAAACATAAATGTTTCTTATTTTTATCACTGTGATCAAAAAGAAAGAAAATGATATAAATTTTTATTATATTTAACATTTTATTCTTTAGGAAGCTTAACATTTAACTGTAATGATACACGTCTCAAATTTCATTATATACTTTAAAGTTGTCATTACTGTTTTTTCTTCTTCTTCGTACAGCTATTTCTGAATTTTTTGTTTTGTTTTTTTAAAAAATTCAATTAATTAAAAAAAAATTAGCACCTTGTTATAAAGATATATAAACCTATAAATTAAACCGTTAATTTTCAAAAAAAAAAAAAAAAAAAAAAAAAAAAAAGCTGTTAATTAAAATTAATAATTTTTTTTATTGAAACACGCAAACAAAACTTTACGATCTAAAACATATTATTCAACTTTTTTAGATCAACTTTAATAATTTTGAAAATACTTGTAAAAAGAGAATATTATACTTTATTATAATGCGTGATATGATGTATAATTTACGTTTTAAATTGATCAAAGTGAGTGTATTTTTGTGCTTGACTGCACAAGTAGCAAATATATTCTACACAAAGTATATGAAAAAATATTTTATTATTACAAAACAACGGGATTAATAATTATCTCACACTATATACGTATAAAATAAAGTTTTTTTTTAAACTTAATTGTCTTATTTGTCGTCAACATAATTATATATAAACGTCATAATAAATCTTTTATTGATTTTAAATATTGATAACATTGCACGCCGTTGTTGCGTATTACTTATTCTTGTTATAAAGTATTGTAAAATATTATATACACAATAATATAAACTATTATCTCACGAGGAGGGGGAAGTGAGAGACGTTTTTTTTTTTTTTTTTTTTTTTTATACAGAATAATAAAGCTATGCGTGTTGTTTTCTTTTTGATAAAACATAATTACAAATCACTGCAATATAATAGTAGAACATTTATTTAATAAATAATAGCTAGGTATTATAGTTATTATTATTATTTTTTTATCAACAGAAAAGTAATACAGTAAACATAAGTAATAAAATATATTTTAAATATAACGTGTTTGCAACTATTATTCTTCGAGTGGTTTAAGTTTTAACGCCCACATTGTTGCATACTTTACAGGATACTTTAATATTTAACGTACCCAGTAAGCTACTTTATATAAGACACACACAATTTCAACTTAATTACAGATAACTATTTTATTGAATTAAAGATAATGAATTTATTTTTAAAATTATAAATGAAGATTACATAACAAAACACAGAATCATTATAGTATTTTTGTTATCAATTATAATTCTAAGATAATAGGTACATTGGACAAATTGAACTTTTCCTTTGAAAATATTGTTGATATATATTTTTTAACTTCATGATTAAATTTATAAAGTATCATAAGAGTTTAAACAAATATTAACTTGATTATAATATCATTTTGTTAACACAGTAATGGTGCTTAATTTATAATATAATATAGATTTTTTTTTTAAGTTTACATTTATGAATCAAAAGTTTATTTTCAAGTTAATAAATATATAATTAACTCAAAACTTTAATTATGCTGAAAAAATTTTTAACATCCTGTTGAACTTTTTAACTACTTTTAAAATTATTGTTTTTGTCTCTGTTTTTTTTTATATATATATTTTTTATTTTTTTCTCTCTATGCATGCAATAAATTCATTATCTTCTTTCAGTAAAAAGTTGTTGAATTTAAAAAAAATATCCACCATAAATATTGATTAAAAAAAGATTAATGCATGGTGAAAACTTTTACAACAAATTAGTGCTTTATTAAACAACAATATTATGTCAATTTTTTTTCTTATAAATGATTGAATATTTTCTTATGATGAAAAATAAAAAAAATAAATAAAATGAAATCAATCTTAGTTACCACACCCAATTATTAATCTAAATTATTATTTTAACTAATCTAAAATATGACATTTTTGAAAAATATATATTTAAAAATATATATAAAAATTATAAAACATTTTATATAAAAATTGAAGATATTATCTTGTTTCTTTTATTTTTTTAAAATTTATTTTGCAATTTTTTCCCCTATAACATAAAATAATAAAGATGTCACCGCTATAATATTAAATGATATAACAAGTGGTGGACGTTATCACATTTTAAGTATCTCAGCGTGCTAATTGGCTGTGAGAGTGTCCGGTGATGCGCACCAATATAACAAAGATAACAATGGGTCACGATTTTTCAAGACTTTGTATTGATAGAAGGAAAAAAATGGCAAACTTCTTAAAAGACAAGCACGATTGATTATTTGAAATAATTATTTCTGTGAGAACATTAAATTTAAAATGTCATTTTTTTACGGTTTAAAAGGCAGTAGAAATTTGATGAAAATTGTTCAATTATGTTATTATAATACTTGACGTTATGTGGGTTTATTATAATATACACAGATTTTTAAGTTTCTAAACAGCTGTGAAAGAAATAAAAACAAGGAAAATATGTTCATGATAATGATAATATATAATAGTTATTTTCTGTTCAAATTTACGCTGAAAATATTTATAATTTTAATATAAAACTCTTTAGTTTTAAATTATGCATATAATATACACATTTATACATTCTCCCCTTATTATTGAAACCAAAATACAAACATATTTAATATGAAAAATGTACTCACCAAGACATGCCGAATATGATGTAATAAATTTGCGAATCTGTCTTGATTCTTGCTATAGTTTTTTTGTTTTTACGGTTGACTGCAATGTTAGAATCTGTAAAGAAAAATAAACTTTATTTTATATCACTATATAATAATAACACTGCTAAAATATTCCCCCCTTCTTCTCACTCTTTCTGTAGCATAAAATGATATGAGTAAGCAATAGTATAACCGAGCCTTAACATAGATTAGATAAAAACCCTACCCTCACAATTTTTTTTATTCAATATTATACTTGTACATCAAAAAATAAAATCAATATTTAAAACTTTCTTCAATATATTTATCACGAAAAAAAATAACAGGAGTAAAAAAAATTGTTGTGCCAATACGTATACGTATATACAGTATAAGTGTGTGTATACACACACTATATATATATATATATATATATATATATATATATATATATATATATATATATATATATATATATATATATATATAGATATATATATATATAGAGAGAGAGAGAGAGAGAGAGAGAGAGAGAGAGAGAGAGAGAGAGAAGAGAGAGAGAGAGAGAGAAATCATGAGATTTTGTTATTAAAAGTATACAAAAATTAATATTAAAAAAAACTTGCTATAAGTAACAGAAATATACTATGTATGTTGTTTAAAAGTCATAAATTAAAACAACTTCTATAATACTTTTTTATTTGTAAATTTCTTTCTCTCTCTCTCTCTAAAATATTTTTAACTCTCAATAACAATTAATAATTAAAATCCCTGTCATATAGTGGAAAATTATTGTAAAAACTTGTTAATTTATAATTTAAATGTACTTTGTGTATATATATAAAAAAATTATTTATAAATTATTACTACCAGTTCTAAGTTGCATGTTTTTGTATTGACTGTGTTTGGAAATACTAACTTTGTGGTTAATTACAATATTAGACTTTTAAATATTCATTTACACATTTTTTTATGTGTCTGGAATTTAAATATATTTGTTGTACGTTTACTAACTTTTTTCGACAATTAAAAAGAGCTATAGCTATGAAAAACTTAAAACCTTATTATACAGAAAAAAAATACAACACTATAATTTTTTAATATGTATACATTTGAATCTAACAATGCGTGAAATTGTTTTCATCTTTTGTTTTTGAAGCTTGCTCTTCTTTTATGAATATAAAAGTAATAGAGTATAGTTTTATCTTACTATATAAGTTTGATTACAAATAAAATAATTAGGAAAATATATGATTTAATTTAAATTAAAGAATAAAAATGAAGAATTGACGAACATGTGGTTGTGCTTAAATAATATGTCCTGAAAAAGTTGGTGAAAAAAAAAAAAGACTATAATATGTACGAATAATATAATATAAAAAGTTTATGGGAAAGTACTGGTTCTTATAGATATTTAAATTAAAATAAACATTCAACAATAATATACCAACGTTGTGAACAAAAGAAAAACATACGGAAAGTAATATATAAAAATAAACATTGTAGATTATCATTTTGTTTTGTTTTGAATATAAGTGGTCTCCTTGCACAAACTTTAATTTAACACACACCACTTCCATTTGAAGAAGAATAAAGACTACTTCGTCGTGATATAAAAATGTCAAGCATAATACAATGTCTCATTTTTTTTCTCATTCTAACTCTTCATGTCCCTATAAAACATTTTTGTAATGATAATACACATAATATTTTTCTTTCTTCAGAACAAAAAAAAAAAAAAAAAAAAAAAAAAAAAAAAAAAAAAAAAAAAAAAAAAAAAAAAGCAAATGCTCTTTTTTTAAAAATTCATACATTTTCAACTGCTTTTTTATATTGTTTAAAGTATATATATTTTTCAGTTCGTTTAATTTTAACATAACAAAAGAAGGTGTTGTCTACCAGTAATGAGAATTCAACTTTTTTCTTTCCACTTTTTTTGTTTCAGAATATATAACACACACACATATATATACAATTTTTTTTACTTGTATTCAAGAATTGAGGGGTGACTTTTTTTTTACTATGGTTATATAAGGGATGTTTAAATTGATGTTACATTATGTGTGTGTATTTATGTTCACGCAAAAGAAAAGACTAAGAAGAGATAGAAAAAAAAATGAGATAGCAGTGAGTAACAGTAGCGAAGTCTTTTGTTTGTTTTTATTCACGTGGACACAAGACCCGCGTTGTCCATAAGTGCGGAGCTTTTTTTTTTTTTTTCTTTCCCTTTTTCTTTATATATACAAAAAATGCGTGTATGAATTCTTTATACTCATGTTTGTCTCAAGAAAACAACATTTATTTTCAGAAGAAACAAAACCCGTATTTAACAACGTTCATACAAAATGTATAAAATATTTATGAAAGAAAATTTCAATATTTTTTGGCGTGTTAGTATTTTGTTTTTATTATTATGCAGGCGTTCAAGTTCCCTGAGTTTATAAGTACAGTGTTAAAGTATTTGCATAAATTTAGGGGCTAGGGTTTGTGAGCTGTTTGATGTGTTGTATAGATTAGATTGAGTAAAATAAAATAAATCTAAAATTTAACTTTTTTATAGTTTTTACGATTTAAGAGTTTCTATTTTTCCTTTTATAAATATAAGTAAGTTTTATAACATTGCGATTTAACATGTGTAATATTTCAAGCCTTGTTCAAGAACATGCAAATTTTAAACAATTGTTAAATAAATCAATAAAAACAATGGAAACTGTGCGTAGCATTTTTTTTTTAATTAAAAATAAATTTAATTATTAAAAAAATCATTTCATATATATAAAAAATAAAAGATTTTACCATGCATTTAAAGTAAAGAGTTTGCTAAAGTACAAAGAAATGACGTGTACTGAACGTATATACGTATATTGAATCAAGTTTTATTTAATATTTTATATGGAGGGTTGATATAATTATAACAACTAAAAAAAAAGTTATAATAATGGGAAAAAATGGCAGAGTTTACAAATGAATAAACATAAGTGCAGTAATACTTGAAAATAATAATAATAAAATAAAGTCATACGAACAAAAAGAAATGAGTTTGAAGAGCTATATGTAGTAGTTGACTTAACAAGGATAGGACGAAATGCTTGTTAACGCTTTCAAGTAACTATAGTATAACCAAAGTTTACCCAGTTATAGAAATATAAAAAAATATACTTAATATATATTTTTTTTCAATAGTCACCAAATGATCTCGTCAACTGTTATATCAAAGTTACAAAAACTATAATAGAATAAAAAAAAAAGTTTATTGACAAAAAAAAAATTATGTCACAATTTGTAACAAAAAAAAAGTAAAATAATATTTTGCTGAATATTATAAAAGTTATCCACTATCAGCAAATTTATATAAAGTCAGCATTATAGTTTTCGCATTTTATTCAACATGTTTAAAAATAAACCAACTCTAGAGGTTATCCATTCTGATAAGCTAAAGTATAATTGTCTAATACTAAAACCTATGTTACAACCGCTTTGTTTCCGAACAACGGTACGGAGGAACAACAAGCCACAAATTAGCTCTGTGGTTTTGTTGTTGAATGGAACAGAGGCTGTGGCAGCTATTGTAAAACTCCCCCACCTCTTATTAATTACTCTCTCTTCTCTCTTTCTCTCACATACACCCTCTCATTCTCTCTCAATTTTCACATCATGCCTCATTGGTTCATTCTTTAATAATTAACTCTCAAAATTATTCATTGTATATTTTCAAAGTTTTTTTTTTATATAAAGTACATTAAAGTTCAAATATTAATTTTTTTTTTTCGTTTATAACTATATAAGTAAATTGTTAATTTATCATTTAAAAATTAATTAATGACAAAAACTATATTATTAATTTACTATAAACGCATTAATTTAAAAGTATAAATAAATCATTAATAACAACAATAGCCTAGGTTTTGACCTTATAATAAGAAATCGTTCGTTATTAAGATAAGTTTTATACAATTTTTAATTGCTCATTACAAAAAGAAAAAATATCTTATATTTTTTTCCCAATATAACTTATTTTTATATTTTCTTTACAAGGAAGATGTTTTAATATACAAAAATGTCAGGAACAGAATTTTTTTTCTCCTTTTTTTCCAATTATATACAGATTTTTTTTTCAATAACGTTTAATATATAATAAAAAAAAAGACAAACGGAAATTAAAAAGAATGTAACAATTAAAGGTAAAGAAATTATAGAGAAGAAATTGTTGTTGGTATAGATGCATATTGAGGGTTGCTTGCGTTTTTGTTTCCCCTTGTTATGCCAGGAAGTACGTCCAATATTGCATCGCTAATGTCAAAAGCTTTCACGTTACCACAGTGATTTGTTCTTTTTCTCGCCTTCCCCTCGCGCTTCAACGCCGACACCACCACATGGGGTGAGGTGAGGGATTGGGGGGTGAGGTGGATTATCCCCCAGTCCCCCCCCCCACCCCTTCACTCTCTTGTCTCAAACTCATTTCCGACTCATGAAGGGATATTTAATTTCAATTCACTAACATGAACAATCAGGTTTTGATGTTTTTCTCTTCGAATCATATATAGATTTTTTTTTCATCAATGTTTTTTTCTTTCAATTTTCTTTTTTTTTTTTTTCTTTTTTTTTTTTTTTCTTTTTCCAATATTTCATTTCGTATTTATAGCAAAATTTGCTTATGATGGAAAAATTAGTTCTTTATATATCCAAGTCACCCTAATACATTTTCAAACTTTTTTTTATAAATATATATATAGTTGAAATTCTCCCCAATCTTAAAGTGAATGACAAATACGTGAAAGTGTTATGGGAAATGTGATTTTATGAATATATATAATAATATATATATATATTCTTTTAAAAAGAATTCAATAGTATTTTTCTCCACAAATATTTAAATTAGAAAAAATGTGTATACAGTATAATATATTTAGAATAGAATTGACTTAGTGGCGATAGCATACAGTAGTTCCTTTATTGCTGGTTATAGTTTTAGACTCAGAGTAAAATAAATTCATGTATGATTGCTAATTTATTATCCAAATTAGCCAAAAATAAGAAGAAATCACAAAACTTAATAAAATATAAAGTTCCATCTATTATAATTAAATATATTTAATTTACTTTATCCTTTATATTTATTATTCATTTATCTCAAGAGCTACCTTATTAAAAATCTATAATTAAAATTAAATGCACTTGGACTTATTAAAAATTCTTATATTAACATAAAAAAGTACAATACTCTTTGTAAAATATTAATTTATGTAAAATATGTATACTATTAAATATTTTTACTGTTTGCATCCATTCTATATAGTTGATCTGTACATACTGTGTTTAAAACCAATCTTGGACAAGTAAAATTGTCTGTTTTTGGATAACAATAAATCAAATCAAAAATTTAAATTAAAAATATAAAGAACTTAGTAATTTATAGGTCAGGTCTATGACTTGTATTTTATTTTATACATCTCTATATATAGAAAAATGTTACCCCCCTCTATCCAATTCACAGCTTTTAAAAACAATAAAAGTACCACAATAGAGGTGGTTAAATAATGAAAAGAATAAGATAAATATAAAATAAGAAAAGAATGATATATCAACAAGATAGGGAAAGAAGAAGAAAATGTATATAAAAAATTCAACACAATTGTTTGTACTTGGAAATGAATAATAATAAGTCAACCGATGATAGTAAGTATATAGAATAAAGAAAAGTAAAAAGAGAATCCTCGGGGGTTGAAAACAAACGACACACAAGGAGTAATACCTCAGGGGTACAAACACATACTGATGTACTGTCTTTAGATCTCGTATATATCTTATACATTTATATACGTGTATGTAAAATACAAGGGGAACGATAAACGACAAAACAACAAGCCACACAACGTCACTATAGTATTCTTTTAATGACACTTTTTTTTCGTAACAGTTACAACTTTAAATATGGATGTTTTGTTGAAACAACACGAGAGAGAGAGAGAGAGAGAGAGAGAGAGAGAGAGTGAAGTGAAAAGAAATAAAACGAGAATAATAATAGTGACAATGTCAATATTAATGTATCATTTATTATACGTTTTATAATATATTATATTTAAATTGTTTTCTGATGTAAATTTGATAGAATGTATACATATATATATATAATATGGAATGAATAAATAATGTATTCGTTATTAAAAATGTAATGCAGATAATTGGTTTTCAATTTTGAAATTGAATGATAGAAAGATATGGAAAAGAGATTTACATATTTTCAATATGCTATATATATATATATATATATATATATATATATATATATATATATATATATATATATATATATATATATATATATATATATATATACGTCATTACTAATTATAATATTGTTATTCGTACCATCATATTATATTAAATTTGACGAAACATTTTTTTTATAAAAAAATACAATATAATTATTCTATTTACTATATACTTCAATTCAATATTATTCACTCTTTCTGTAATATTATGATACATTACTAATAGTTATTATTTTATTTTGATTTGTTTTTAAGTATAATAACGGTATATAAATCATATTATGTACAGAATACAAGCAAAATTTTGCTATATACACAATGGTAAACACAGTATATTATATTCTATACGGTATTATACATATACGTGTCCTTTGTATACGTATATATATACAATAATATCTGTTTGCATAATTCTCTACTTTTCTCAGTCTTATATGTGTTGTGTTTTGTATGTGTATAAATTATAATATGAATTAGAGAGCTTTTACATAGTCTAAGCTAAAGAAGGGTGTCAACAAAGGTATAAGGTACTCCATCATGAGTAAACGTGTGTAAAGATTATATTATATATGACATTTAGAGGAAAGGATGCTTAATGAGCGATTCTGTCGTCACAAATGACAAAAACAACACCCACTGTATAACCAAGAGAGAGAGAGAGAGAGAGAGAGAGAGAGAGAGAGAGAGAGAGAGAGAGAGAAAGAAAGAAAGAGAAAGAGAGAGAGAGAAAGAGAAATGAGAAAGCAAGCTCCTGTTTACCACAAAACCCAAAGCTCATCAAAATCTGCTCACTTAAGCATAATAAATCCTTTTCACTGAACCTTTTTTTTTTTTTTGTATATACATATTATAATAAAAACTTTTCTTATATAAAGAATGAATTTTCATTAACATCATTAAAAAATTCTTCTTTCTTTTTATTAACAATTTATTTTCAAAAAAAATGTTTTTTTTTTATATAATTTTTAAATTTTTATTAAAAATATATTGTATTCACTAATGAGCATATCAAAATAGAATTGTAAATTTAAAGAGTAAAATAAAGTGAAAATTTCAATTGTATATACCAAGGAGGAAGTTTTTGTAATATTAACTGAAATTTTATATGTAAAATGAAATGTAAAAAAAAGAAGAAGAATATAATGAAAAATAAAACATTAATAATACAACTGAACAAAAGTGCAAATTTTAAATAAAAATAACAATTTATATTAGCTTGTAATGCAATAATCCTGGAAAAATATACACAGTAATGTAATAATTGGTATACATGGTTTTCTATTTACAATATTTGATATATATATATATATAATATACAATTTCAAAATCTTGTTGTTAGAAGTAAGAAGAAAAAAAGTTTTTGAATTAGCCAATTTTTTTAATCAACATTATTGAAACTATATACTGTGCAAGAAAATGTTAATAAAAAGACATCAAATAAAATTATATAATCATATAAATTTGAATGTACACAGAGAAGATATATGTTTTGTGACGCGTTATATAGTTGTGAAGTTCATTTAACGAACTATAAGAGGGCTGCTGATGACTCTACTGTTTGAGAAGAAAGAGAGAGAGAGAGAGAGAAAAGCAAGCGCGTGTTAGCGTTTGATGTTTTACTTCACTATCTATTTGAGTGCGTTTTCTCTGATTTGCAGATTAGTCAAATTATCCAATCTGTTCTCTTTTCACTCCCTTGTGTCTTGAGAAAATGGGAAAGAGAAAGGGGAGAGGAGAAAGAAAAAAAAAGAAAAAGAAGATGCACAAAGCTCTTCTTTCTCTCGTCTTTGGAATCAGCACGCGAAAGAAGAAGAAAGAAAAAAAAAAAAAAAAAAAAAGAAGAAGAAGAAGAAGAAGAAAAAAGAAAGCTAGCCTCCAGCCTAATCAAAGTAAATTCATACAGGAAAAAAAAAGAGAAGAGAAAAAACAGTATAAGAGATAATGAGTTCAGAGTGCTTTCTTTATATTTTATAATATATTTATAGAGCAAGAAATATAAAAATACCCTTTTTATGTATTAAAAAAAATATATTTATATAAAAGTGTGTTTTCTTCTTTTATATGAGATTCTTTAATCTGAATGAAGATTTTTATATACTTTTTTATTATTCCTTTTAGCTAATTAATTTAGCTATAGTTTTTTTTTTCTTTTTCATTTTTTATAATGCAGTAGATTAAAGATTAAAGGAAACTGGTATTTAAATTTAATATATATCTATTTAATATGTTATATACGTGATTATTATAATTTGAATATATTATGAATTTCAGTTTTGCAAGACAATCTGAAAAAAAGTAGAGTTCGCATTTTAAGATAAAACAATTTCAATCTTTACTATGAATACTGCATGACCTCAAAATGATATATTTTTTTTATTGACATACTCAATGAAAAGAAAATCATGTATAGTGCAAATAATACTAAAACTCTAGCACAAAAAATAATTATCTTCAAAAAAATACTGAAGAATTGTATAATATATAATATACAAATGAGTATACGTCAATAAATGTATAAAGTTTCGTATATAATGTATGTCTATGACATTAATTTGTTTGTATATTTTAAAATTCAGAGAATATCAGTCCAGTAATATATTTTTATTTCAAAGAATCCATTATAGATGTACTCTAGTTACTATACAAAAGACTTCAATGTTACATAATGCAGCAGCAGCAGCATCTCTCTCTCTCTCTCTCTCTCTCTCTCTCTCGGTATATATTACGATTGTTTCATGTTTTATTAAGAGTCACATAAAGCATAGGGAAAGCGGTCAGCCAAGAGAATTTCTACATTATTTGAAAACCAGAAGAGCCAAGGGAAAGAATAACTTATGAATATATATACCAGTGGAAAAAAAATGATAAAAGAGGAAGAGAGAAATATATATATATAAAAAAGAGAAACTTTTCTGAACGCAAACATTAGCGCACACAAGATTATGATAACTATGTAATATATCAGTCTAGAGATGTATATGTGTATAATATGTAATATTTTTTTGTGTAACTTTTTTTTTTAACTTCAAATAAAGGTGTGAGATTGCAAAGTATAAAAACGGAGAAAGAATCAAAAGGGTTCGGAATGCATTTAAAATTCCATTTAAACTTGTTTAAAAAAAAAGTAACACTGGTCTTTTTGCCCTCACTTCATATATCTTTTTATTTTTGTATTTTTTTTTCTTCTCTGGTATATATTGCCCCAAGGTGATGAAGTGTGGCTGCCCAACCAGTCAAGTTAAAGATTATATACATTCATATATACGTATACGAAAAGTAGATGATAGTAGTTTATAATATATACAAGAGCGGCGGGAATTCTTTGAAACTTGTTTGTATTTTATTCTATATAAATTTTATCTTTAATAATAATAATAATAATAACAAAATATTCTTGAAAATGTAAAGTATTATATATTTTTTAAATAATTTATAATCGTTTGTCATCATTTTGATTGAATGCAATCAATTATACATATAATGATAAAGAGAATATGTATATATACATAATATACTTTGTTTGATATGTCAATTTTTAGTTAATCTTGATCAATTCAAGTTTATATATTTTCTTGATAAAATTCTTGAAATTTTTTAATGAATAATAAGTTGTAAAATATAAAAGTTTTTTAATTTAATGGAAAAAAAATGAAGAGCTGTATCATATAGAATTAAAGATATATGGGAAAAATGCCAAGAAGTGTTCTAATTGTTAAAGTAGGACAAAAATAGTGATTTTCTGTATAAAATGTGACAGTTTAGCTTTTGATTTCAACATAGTTCTCCAATATAATAAATAAAACGTTATTAATGAGAAGCACTACGTATATAATAAACATTGAAAACTTTTAGAAAGAATATATATATATATATATATATACAGAAATAATATGTGAATATAATTTCAATTTCGACGTCTAAACACAATTTATATAAACATAATACTGGCGCCTTAACTATATAACGTATAATTGAAAAAGAAAATTGAAATATGCATTATTTATATTGAGATAGGCCGGAAGTTGCAAGAATACTTGGCTTACTTAAGTTTTTTTTTTTGTAAATTATTTTCTGCATGCAGCTGTGTACGTGCTTGCGGCCAAGTTTTAGGCGCCACGTCAATTCTACTGATGAGAGGGCAACAATGAGAGATGTAGTGTATTACTATTGGGGTACGTATATAATGTGGAGATGGTGATGATATGCATAACAAGTGCAAGTATACTGATGCATTTTCAGCCAGACTCAACACATGTATATACCCGCAGGACCTAATGACGTCAGCAATATATCAATCATCTTTTACTTTATTTACGTCAGTTTAACAATTTCTTGGCATTGATTCATCTTTCTTATTTTTCTTTTTTTTTTTACATTTTTAGAAACTAATTTGAATATAACGAATAGCATTTGGAATATTATTATATGGTGAGGCTTAAAGTCATAGACCACATAAAACAACATGTGCTTTTTAATGAATAAACATGAAATGGGATCTTCAAAACTGATGATAATTTTTACTAGAATGTTAATGTAGCCCCACGAGAGAGCGTGAAAAAACTGTAATGTGCGGGTTGCATAAATCGAAATGTCTGATACCTGCTACGGGGCTACTGTTGGGTTTTGAGACAAACTAATGTTATTTATGTAAATCCCATCAAGTGTTTTGTGATATAAATGCTTATGTTTTCCTCTGGTCTATTCCTTTAAAGGAAAATAGTTGAAAACAAATGCAAAAACGTAAAGAAACATTCGTGGAACGATATATATATATATATATATATATATATATATATATATATATATATATATATATATATATATATATATATATATATATATATATATATATATATTGCAAGCTAAATTAAAATCAGTTAGTTCTTGAGTTATGTTTTTAGTATCTCAAATAATAATAATAAAAATATTATTATTGATATATGAAAATTAGTACCAGCATAACGAATATATGAGCAATTTGCTGTAAAAATACATAGTAAATAATAATTAATCCAACTGTCTTTATATATATTATGTACGGCATGTTTGTATGGCAATTTTCCATCATAATTATTTTGCAGTTCTTCACAAGTCATCATTCACAAAAGAGAAAAAGTTTGTATATAGATATATACAAACCATCCGATTCATTTACTGAGAATTCATAATTACTTCAGAATAAAAAAAATACAAGTGTATCCATTCTTTAAATGTAATTAGAAAATGTTAATGATTTATACACTTAAGTTAATTACAAAAATATTCATTCATCAGTCTCTATATATATGAAGACATTTCTTTTATTTTAATATTTCTTTTTTTAAAATGCCATTAGCACATTGCAGTAAATTTTATTCATATGTAAAAATTTTAGTATAAATTTTAATTTATAAGAATCATTAATATAATAATAAAAAGTAATACTTTTCTTTTGTATTTGATATTTTAATTTTACATTGAGTTATGGTCAGTATTCATAAAAATATTTTAATTACTATGGTTTGTGTCTAATTATAAAACAGGGTGCAATGACCACTATATTTCTTGAGTTTGTTTAAATTAAAACGTGTGTGCCATTAAAAGACTCATAAATTTTACCTTGCACATTTAATACATATCTCTTTCTTTCTTTCTCTCTCTCTCTCTCTCTCTGTCTAATATCCATAATAATCAATAGTATAAATGATGATTTCTGTCATCAAAAGTAATACAATGCATTTATTTCAATAAAAAATCTTTCTAAACAAATTTTACGTATAACTTTATTGATTCAAGTTAGTTTCTATATCACAGTAATCAATAATTAATTATATATTTATGACTTCCATAATAATGAAACATTATATAAGATGAAAATGATACGGTTTAAAAATTATTGGTGTTATAAACATAATTTTCTTAAAAGATACCACCATATTATTTAAATTTAATATTCCATTTGATTGACTTCTTTATTATGCAAAAGTAGAAACATTAAAATCTACCCAGGTTTGAAAATTGTTGTTTAATACCCGGAAGTTAATATGAGTGGTCATTTGAGTACTGGATGGACATGAATGTGACGTCATTACTATTGCCTCAAGAGATATTTTAAAGGGTCATCTCTCTTTCTTATAATATACACTCGCATATAACGCAATACTTACAATAACGGGGATTACATTCTCATAATCTAAAACCATTGTAATAATTTATCGACTATTTTTTTTACTTCTTTTCTTCTTTCTTTTCTTCTCGTTCTCTCTCTCTCTCTCTCTCTCTCTCTCTCTCTCTCTCTCTCTCTCTCTCTCTCTCTCTCTCTCTCTCTCTCTCTCTCTCTCTCTTTTTTTCTTTTCTTTTTTTTTTTACATTTAGAATTATACATTTTTTTTATAATAAAAATCTAAAACAAAAGTATAATATTTTATATTAAGATTAATTTCTAACATTTAAAATATAATTCTTTTGGTATCAGAAAAGGTCATCATTATAAAAAGAAGTAGAAAAAAAAGTATAATATGGTAAAAAAAAAAAAAGAAAAGAAAGAAAAATACAGACAACAAAATTGTAATATTTATTATGTGTTAGTAAGAATATATATTTCTTTATGTATTTCATATAGAGAAGAGCATGTTTTAAAGATTTTTATTTTATTTTTACACATTTAACATGAGCAATTCGTCTTTTCTTGCGTGTATATGTATATATAAGCAAAGGTGACAAACTTTTAGTCAAACAGCAAAAAAATGTAAAAATAGTTTTGATCTGTAAAAGATCTTCAACATTAAAATTGTATATGGTTCGCGTAGCTTTATAATACATTTAAAAAAAAAAGAAAGAAAAAATATAATACTGCTGGATAGCGACAAAAGGAATTAAAATATTTCGCAACATATATAAAACCTGAAGCTGTGGAAAAAAAAAAAAAAAAAAAAAAAGAAAAGCTGAGCGACCAACAAACTAGTTCGAGAATACAACAACAAGCTTATTTAAGTGTTAATAAATTATAAACTGTAATGAATTTATGTCTTTTATATTCTTTTTTTAGAGTTTTCTTATTTATTAAAACACTACTATAAGAGAGAGAGAGAGAGAGAGAGAGAGAGAGAGAGAGAGAGAGAGAATAAAAAAGTAGAAAAATATTTTAATAGTCTTCGGGAAAAAATTAGTAAGTGTTTAATTTTTTTTACAAAAAAAATTCAAATTTAAATGATGCTATTAGTATTATATATATATATATATATATATATATATATATATATATATATATATATATATATATATATATATATATATATATATATATATATATATATATATATTTATATATATATAAAATATATTACATTATAAAAAATGATAATAAAAATTACAATGCATCACCTTTTGTCGTAAATGATTTTTATAATAGCTTACCTTCCAATAAAAATCTGTTTTTAAAATGTTCTCATACCATAGAAATAATAATATATAAAATATATATATATTTTTTTTGTATATTAACTATTTGCCATTACTATAAAATGTGATGAAGTTTTATTTTTTATATATATACGGCAACTTATAAAGAAAAAAAAATCTATACTCATCTTGCATATTACTTAAGGTATGCCAATTAGTTATAAAGTAGTAATAAAAAATGGATATGCATTATCACAATCAAAGTGTCGGCATTGATTTAACTTTTCTCTCTCTGATCTCTCTCTCTCTCTCTCATCAAACCTCGACACTTTTTCTTATAGAATAAAATTCTTTTCTCTACTAAATTGTATTTTACACATTTAACTAATCAACAAGAAAACCGGAGGTATATTAAAAAAAAAAAAATCAATAATTAGCTCTCGTGAAAAAGAGGTATAGAGATTTTTTTCTTTCTTAAATAATATTTAAATATAATAAAATTTAATTGTTTTTGTAAAAGGTTTAATTGGGATAGAAATTTAAAGATAAATTTATTGATTTTTTTTTATGTAAAACTTAACATCACAGTGAAAAGTAATAATAAGTTAGAAATAGTTACAAGTATTTATCCATGTGTATAGAATTATATTCCTACTTTTTGAGTATCTAAATGAATAAAAAAATTAATGTTTTTGTTTCACTATAGTTGATTTAAAATAATAATTTAAATAATCAAATCTTTTCTTTAATTATATACGTTTAATTTGTACTTAATTTAAGTTATTTATAAAAACATTAAAATTTATTGTATATAAGTTTCTGATTTATTGTTTTTTAAACAACGCTAAAGATAAAAATCTATTTCTTTCTCATCAATAATTTCATCATCGGCAGTCATAATATGATACTTGATGCATACAAGCTGCAGCAGCATCTTCCTTGTAATCCAATTAAAAGCTTAATTAGAAATGACGTTTCTTAAAAATAAAGGAAATAAAGAAAAGAAAAGATATAAATAACATGTATGTATTGTGAAAGTTTAAAAATGATGCTCTGAATTTTATTTCTGTCCGCACTACTAAACACAGCCAATAAGAATATTATATTATTTTTAATTTTGTAAATTATTGTATATTTATATAATATAGTTTATTAGTTTATTATAAAAATTATGAAGAGGAATTTTTATAAATTTAATTTAATTTTAATGTTTTTATATTATAACTGTGTATTTTCTTTTTTTATTAATGTGTTCAGTCGAGAATAAAAATAAAAATTTTATCTTATATATATTCTGAATGTGAGTTTATATTTTTGTTATCGAATAAAGATGATACCTTATTTGGGCATTACGTTATAACGTTCTAATCTTGCAGGTTTTTCATGTACTGATTTTTTGTAATTAAAACTTTTCTAAATAGTTATTTGAGAGAGAGAGAGAGAGAGAGAGAGAGAGAGAGAGAGAGAGAGAGAGAGAGAGAGAGAGAGAGAGAGAGAGAGAGAGAGAGAGAGAGAGAGAGAGAGAGAGAGAGAGAGAGAGAGAGAGAACTTGTGGACATAGTTTTGTTTTCATATATAGAGGATAATTAATGTTTGCAAAATTTTCACAATGAAATATTAGGTGACAAATATTCAATATCCTATTTTTTTATCACGATGAAATAAATCTACAAAAAACTTGCATAAAAAAAAAAAAAAAAAAAAAAAGTAGTTGCACGATATAGAAAAAAAAAGTGTGACAAATGAGTTGCACGGCTGGTTATAATATCACGACAAGTGTGTGTGGTATGCCACGTGGCTATAAAGCTATAGAGAGGAAGCGCCGGAATATAGAGGCGCCAACCACGCCTGCACAAAACAACATTTAAACTACTGGAGAGCAAGCGGATGTAAGCGTGAAAGAAGAAAGTTTAGTTTCATAGGAGTGAAACGGAAGAACAGGTGCCTTTTAGTAAAAATTTTCTGCTTCTTCTGGCAGGTGGATCTAGCTCTTTTACTCTAGTAAGATTTTTTTTTCTTACAAAAAAATAAATATAATATATATATTTTTTTTGTCACCAAAAAACTAAAAAAGCTTATAATATTATGATGAGCTGGATGACTATGTAGTAAAAATTTTCTTCTTTTTTAACCTGTACTACATTCAAACTAACTCTTATAGCGTTCAGTAGCTCTATACGCAGCTGTTGGACTATCGTTCAAATTTTAACAACACCCACTTCTTAAACACTTCTAAATCATCACACACACACACACACACACACACACACACACACACACACACACACACACACACACACACACATCTCTTTTCTCTCTTTAACTATTTTCTTCGTTTTCTCTCTCAAAAGCCAAAAAGACTAAGAATTTATTATAACAAAAATTTATATACCACCACAAATATGAAATTTTTTGGAACATGATTAATATTTTTGACGTCACTTCCGTTTATAACATATCATATTATAAAAGAATGTTTCATATTATATATATATATATATATATATATATATATATATATATATATATATATATATATATATATATATATATATATATATATATATATATATACACACATTCATTTAATTTAATATTAAGGATGTCCCACCTTCTTTATAAACTTTTTTTTAATATAAACATAAAAACATTAAAATTCTTTTTCAGCTCATTTTTCTTACCTTTTTAAATAGTATAAAATGTTGAAAATGATGAATCTTTTAATATTAAATGCGCAAGCGCTGTTGAATATAAAGCCACGTGTTTTGTTTTGATTTATTTGTGACAAAACAAAAATTGGTAACACTTTATGATGAGAAAACACAATTCACTTGATATTGGAGCTCAATTGTTTCCCAATACTTCGATGAGGGATGTCAGTGTGGAAATGAATGAATGACTGAGGCATAAAAACCGACATCAATATCGCGCAAGTGTAGTGCTTGCTAAATATACAAACGCCACGCGAGAGTAGTAGTAGCTTTTGCCTTCTCTCCCCCGCATTTTTACTCCCCTTTCACATAAATACACACACATACGTACTGTACTAAATATGCTTTTTTTTCCACCCTCTACTATAAAAATTTCCTTTGCCAATTTTAATCGTAACACACTATATAATTTAATTTACTCAAATTAAAACATTAAAACAAAAATTCACAATACCACAGATTTTTTTTTATATAAATTTAGAAACAAATCACAGATAAAAATAATATTTTTTTATTTTTTTTAGATGCAGTTTGAAGATAGAACCAACAGGTAGACGTGTTCGACAACAACTAAAAAATATTTCTAATAAAACCCCCTGTATTTCGCAGCTGTGTTCCCCCTTATTATGACGTCATATAAATATATTATAAAAAAAAATGTTTGGTTACTCTTCTTAAAGTGCTGAGATGGGTGTATGCATACGGAGAGATGGTTTAGTAACCCTGAGTTTCTTTATATGTGACCTCCTCCCTGATAAAGAGTAAAGGGGAGAGGGAGCGGTGAATATAGAAGAAAAAAAATCATAAAGAAGAATAGAATTATGTAAGAAAAGAATAAGCTTTATAGTGTCAGCACCGAAAAGAATTGAAGGTTCAAAAAAAATTGTTATAGATGACATAAAAAATGCTATAATAAAAACCGGATTCTTTAAATACGAAAGGGGTATAAAAAAATAATAATAAAATAAAAAAAGAGAAGAAGAAGGGTGGTTTTACATATGAAAATGATCTTACCAAAAAAGGGTATGAAACATTACATATAAAGATTGTACACCAAAAAATGACCATCAATATTCCAGGTAAGAGAATTTTATGTAAAAATATACTCGCGATGATATTGAACATCCTTATTTACTCACCCTTTCTATATAAGAAATCATCCCTATATATCAACCCCCTTTTTATATCATGGTCAAATACTATGAGCTTCAACCCTAAAATTCAATCTCTAATGGACAATAATAGAGAAAATCCGGTGAACCAGAGTTGCTGAGGATAAATGTATTAGTATACTGGAAAGTTGTCACTTACTCTCTATATACTCTCTCTCTCTCTCTCTCTCTCGTTCTCTCTCTCTGTCTGTCTTTCACCCCTTTCTTTTGATTTTCTCCCCCATAAAGTTATCATACAGTAGTAACAATAACAAAACAAATAATTAGATACCATCACTTCATTTTTAGTGATTGCTCTATTGTATGTATTAAGAATTTAATAATGAGATAAATCTGTTATACTAAATTGAGAGCAAGGAAGAAAATAGAAAATATAATAATAGAGGGGAGAAAGAAGAAGAAGAACAAGAAGAGAGAGAGAAAATTGTTCTAAATATAATATTTTACGCTACATTATTTTTATAACAATAATTCTTCCTTATTCTTCTAACTTCTTATTCTTCTAACTTTTTTTTCCTCAAGAGGGTTGAGGGGGGATAATTAATCTGTCAAGCTTTCTATATGTCAAGAGAAACCACATTGAAAATTATTTATATAACAGACTTACATTACACATTCAATCATAATAGACTTTCAATTAATCTATTTTACTTGCGTATTTTAATAAATATTGTTCTCCCAAAAGTCTTTTCTAAAAATTAAATGTTATTAATTTGTATCCACACAAATCTCAATTTTTTTTTCCATATTATGTTTCAATTTACTGCTATTTTATGAATTTCTTAAAGGAATAGACCCAGAGAAAAACATATAAGCATTTATATCACAAAACACTTGATGGGATTTACATAAATAACAATAGTTTGTCTCAAAACCCCCCGTAGCAGTGATCAGAAATGTCAATTTATGCAACCCGCACAACATTTTCATACTAAATTTTGCATGTTTCTGGCTTCATAAATATGAATTTTTACGCAAATTGCATACTTTACAGTTTTTTCACGTTCTCTCGTGGGACTACATTAACATTCTGGTAAAAATTGTTATCAGTTTTGAAGATCCCATTTCGTGTTTATTCATTAAAAAGTATACGTTGTTTTATGTGGTCTATGGCTTTAATACTAAAAGTATTTTAAGTAACATATAATATATACAATGAAAATCTTAATTTAATAAATTTTTATATCAATTGTTCATGACTTTTATAGCAATAAATGTTTAAAATTGTAATAAATAAACTTAGAGTAATAAAATCTACCTTATTATTATATATCATTTTATTTATATAATATATACATATATATATAGAATAGAAAAAAAAAATGAAATATTATATTATAATATATATAATGAAATGAATCGAAGCATATCGTTGTAATGCATAGTATTCTATTTCTTATATCACTAGTATACTGTACACAGCAGCTGCTGCTTGGGTGGCCTTATACACATAACAATGACTTCTAATACTGGCACCTTTAAGAATCATATATATAAGAGAACAGAAGCTTAATAGTGATTCGCTCTAAAGAATATTATTATATTTTTAAATCTCACGAACGTTGAGAGAATAGAAATAAGAAATGATAATGATGCTAGTAGCAGCCAATAATAAAGCAAGACAGAATAAGAAAAGAAAAAAAAAATATATAAAGTAAAATCGTCATCATTATCCATCTAGTCCTTCATTGTGTGAAACTAACAAATGATCATCTCTCATTAGCTCTATGCCAACTTTGATGCTTTATTATAACTCTTTTCTTTTTTTATTATAATAATTTTTTAAAGAATAGTTTTTCAACCCTATACACAAGAAATGTTTTGTCTTATAATGAAAAATATTATATATACAGTATATATATATTTTTTTATATATATATATTATTATGTTTGTTAAAGCTTTTGTTACTGAAATAGATTTTCAGTTTTGAAATATCATATCTTCTTGTTTTTTTTCTTATGTTTTATTTTTTCTGACTTCTTTTTGTTTAAGTTCATAATTATTTTAAATTTTTATAGAGCGTATAGCTTATTATATTATTATGAAAGATATATGTTGTTGTGTTTTTATTATGTTATATACGTATATAACATATATATATATATATAAATATATATATATATATATATATATATATAAATATATATATATATATATATATATATATATATATATATATATATATATATATATATATATATATATATATATATATAAATGTTAAAAATATACAATGTAATTAGTTACCATTGTAAATTTTTCAAATATTAATAATAGAAACTGAAAGATAAAAAAAACTTTTGAATATAACATAGATTTCTTTTTGTGTGTGTTATTATAGGTAGAAAAATAATAATTGGACCCTCAGCGATAGTTTTGAAAGACTGCAATATATAATTGGGTAGTTTAGTTTTTTTTTTAATTATCCAAGGTAATATTTTTAGTTTTCATGAAAATAGTTTCATAACATACAAATGATCATTTTAAAGAACAATAAAGGAGCAAACATGTGTGATATTTTTTTTTCATTCTTAAAGGCTGCAGTTCGTGAGAAAAATTTGCCAATGTACATGGTAAGCATAACACTTAAAAACAATTTTGATTATCATGATATCAGCAAAAAAAAAAAAAAAAAAAAAAAAATATATATATATATATATATTGACTGCATAACTTCTACTTCACTACATTGTATATATTTTGTTATTTAAAATAAAAAGTCATGTAGGTAGTGATGTAAAATTATTCGGTATTACACCAACATGTGTGGTATCATATATTATAAAGATATATATATTGAACAATAATAAATAATATAAAATTAGTAAGCATTAGGTTGGCAGTTTTTTTTTTTAATAAATTTAAATTCTATTGTTATTATTTTATGCTGACGTCATTATAAAAAATAATAATAGTAAAAAAAAACTCCTCCTTACGACTGAGCCAATGGCCACTCACAATACTTAAATACAATGGCGAACATTGAGACTTTTTGTATACTGTTTTTGGTCCACTGGTGTTTCTCTTTTGTATATCAACCCTTTTCTTATGTTCTCCACGTTCTCCTTTGTTACGCCGACTAATGGTCCCTTCAGCCCACCAATGACGTTCTACAAAAATCTCGAATAAAAAAAAAAGCCTTCTCTTCATCATTTTTCATTATTATATTACAAAGAAACTTACAATACTATATATTATTTATATATGTATATGTATTTATATATATAATTTTATTTTTATCATAATAAAAGCAAACATATGTTTTCTCAATAATATACGTTCAAAGATATATAATAATTTATAAAAATTTCTTTTGTAATTTTTTATAGCAATTAATGAAGTAAGTTATGCGTAAAAAGTTTTTTGATATAAAAAAAAAATGATGATGATGCAATACAAATGATTTCTATTCAATACGATAGAGAGAGAGAGAGAGAGAGAGAGAGAGAGAGAGAGAGAGAGAGAGAGAGAGAGAACTTTGATATGTAAGAAGATTGTGAATAAAGCGAATTATATTATATGAAAAGAAAAGAGACTATAATATTTTGTGTCTTGCTTTATTACAGTGACGTTTACTATCGAATTGGTCACTTGTATATAATGTCAATGGGGTGGGTGGTCATCTTTTTAAGCTCATTACGCGCTTATGACAGTGGATAAGAGAGGGCTGATGTATTATACTTATTCATGCTATACACGTTTTCTCTAAGAGTAGCAAAACTATACAGAATAGGTGAGGTGATGCTAAAACGACGAAAGAGAGAGAGAGAGAGAGAGAGAGAGAGAGAGAGAAGGTCACGCTCCACACATTATGTCCCTTATACGCTGTCCCTATTTCTATAGTTACACGATGTCCACAAACACTATAAAGTCGCCGTTGGCTAAGACAGTTTCTTCTATAATACATAATTCTGTCTGGTCTCTTTATATATATATATATATATATATATATATATATATATATATATATATATATATATATATATATATATATATATATATATATATATAATATACTAGTACAGAATAATTCAATTGGTATTCTATTCTTTACTAAATTGTGTTATAGTATATTATATTTGCTGTGATCAAATTTTCACTTCAAAATTTTAGGTTGACATAGCAATAATTTTATACGCATCTCACGTATTGTAATAGCCAATTGTTAAGCTAGTTTCAAAATCAAATATATAAATAAAAAAATTTGGTGAAAAATACTTACAAATCTATATAACATTTCATAGCTCTGTATTGTGATACCTAAAGTTTCTTGAATATTAATTCAAGTCCTATTAAATTGGTACCAATATATTGTATAAATAAAAAAATATTTAAACATAATTATATATCAAAATTTCATTTTTGGTTGCTATAAAATTGATTTTCGAGAGTACACAGAAAGAATAAATTACGTAATTTATGCTGTATTTATATCATTATAGCATAAATTATGCTAAATTTTAACAACATAATTAATTATGCTGTACAGCATAATATTTATGCTATATAACATAGTTATTATGAAATGTAGCATAAATTATGCTGCATTGAACAAATTGTGCTAAAATGAGCTAGCATAATTATTGTGTATTTATTTTTCTAGTGTAGAATATTGATATGGAGAAAATACAATATTTAAAATATAATTCTTTGTGAAAAAATTAAAAGATATAAAGTAAAGATGCAAAAGTGATTTTCTATTCAGGATTTTTTTGTCACCATTAAAGATATCAATATTTGGTATTTTATTTTATTCTGATTTTATGTTTCTTGTAATAAACTGTTTTGATGTCCTATTACAATTTAATTTAGCTGTACGTTGTTTTTTGTGTTACTTAAAGTATATTTACTTAAGCATTGGACATGTAGAATGTATATTGATTCAATATGGAACATTATCGTTAATATGCCAATAAAAAACAAGGATATTGATTTCTTCAGTGTTACACAATAATCATTGAAAAGGAAAACATAAAAAGTTATGCAAAGAAACCCACTGGTTGCTGCACCCTCCCCTTTTTCCTAAAGCTATTTGTCAAGAAAAACTCGATCTGAATAAGAAAACTAATAAAAATTTATTTTTCTTTATAATACTGAACTTTATTATTTATTCTTATATATTTATATTACAGTTTTTTTCAATTTTTTTATTATTCAAGTTTGTACGTGTTTTCCTTTTAATCCAAAAAAAGTTTTATTTTTTTCCCATTATTAAGTATTTCTTTATATACATGTAGAATTTGTAAAATAAATAAAACTGTGGTGCTGTATTTGGATGAAAATAAAAGAGTTTTATATAAGTTTGTTTTGAATGTAAGGAAGAGAGAGAGAGAGAGAGAGAGAGAGAGAGAGAGAGAGAGAGAGAGAGAGGGAGGTGTGACTACGATTTTTTTCTTTATATTCTTTTCTAAAAAGTAGAAACGTCTTTCAATAACGAAAAGAAAAATTATATTGACTAAGTGCACCACATTATATTTCAAATAAAGAATAAAAAAAAAAAGTATATAAGTTTTGTGACTTAAAGAATGGATTTTTATTTTCTTTTAGTTTTTTTTCCCTTCATATTGACATAAAAAGAAAAGTATACAAACAACTTACAATGCATTAAATAAAAAAAACGTTATTTTTAGTGTTGAGATATCGACAGACAAATCGACTTGTGGTTACGTTTGTATGTGTTAGAGGGGAGAGAAAGAGAGAGACAGAAAAAAAAAACACTAAAAGAAACACTTTTTATTTTTGCGGATAAAGCCACTATAACATAAGAATTCTACATAGCCCCTGTATTCTCCGCAACCTGCGCAGCCCTAACAAATATGTCCCCTTTACAGTAACATGTATATCCATCATTCTGACGCTAATCCAAACAAAATAATTTTACTATAACAGTTATAAATATTTTTACATATAATTTTTTAGGTAGACTTGTACCTGTCATAAAAATAAGTCTTAATTTTTAAATATTTATTGTCTTTATTTCAATATAAAAATTCAGTCCTAAAGTAGATTTAATGAATTAAGAAATGAAATTGTTATTTAATAATAATAATAATAACGCTTATATTAAATTTCTTTAAACTTTTCAACTATGTAATTATTCAATTTTGTACCTTATAATAATTAAAATCAAGAGGATAAATTAAATTATTAATTAAGCTCTATATCTTTTAATATTATATTGAAAATTTACAATTTTTGTTTTATAAAAGTACAGTAAATAATATAAAACTAAAACATTTCACATTTTAAATAATATATTTGTTATCAACATGATGTAGATATTATTATTAGAAAAAGGTGTGGCTAATACAATCGTTCATATTATAATGATATTCGTTCATATATAACATGAAGGATTTTAAAATTATTTTACCACTTTGCATAAATAAATTTATATTATATAAATTTTGTTTTACAGTTTATTTCTTTTTAAGCAATTATAAAAGAAACCAACTTTATCAAATATTTTATCATTAACAAATTGTAGTTAAGTTGACAAATATATAGTATTAAACTTCTCTTTTATATATATATATATATATATATATATATATATATATATATTATATATCAAAAAGATATAAAATATATTTATTTACTTTTATACTATGGTATAATATACTCTGATGTATACAACATTTTGTAAATCTAAAAGTTAAAGTTTGAAAACTTAATTTCATTTAATTGAAAATCTACTGTATATACATATATAAATACTAACTGTCTACGATGGTTTTGAGGTTGCTTGTTTGGTTTAACTAGAGAACTAAAACTTTGTCTGTAAAATAAGAGGGTTTTTCAGATGTTGGGGGTGGTATAAAGTGGGAGGTTTGGAGAAGAGAGAGAGAGAGAGAGAGAGAGAGAGAGAGAGAGGTCTATATAGATATATATGTATATCTTTCCTTTTAGTTTATATCAGTGAGTTGGTATAATATAAGTTGTTTTTGACCTCCTCCCTTATATATGTATGTCTCTCTCTCTCTCTCTCTCTCTCTCTCTCTCTCTCTCTCTCTCTCTCTCTCTCTCTCTCTCTCTCTCTCTCTCTCTCTCTCTCTCTCTCTCTATCTATCTCTTATTTCCTTATTCAATACTATAGTAAGAGAAAGTATATGTTTATCTATGGCTTGATTAAGGTTTGTATCATCATCAACATAAGAGCCAATGTAAGAGGATACTCACTTGGTATAGTTTTGGGGGGTATATTTTGTATGTATATTTGATGATCTCGTATCGCCTTGTCTTTTGCTTAATTCTCTCTCTCTCTCTAATAAACATTGAGAAAGCTACAAAGTATGTGTCTTTCTTATTTGAGGAACCTATTGGTTTCATATCAAAGCAAAATAGACCCTCTCTCTCTCTTTCTCTACATAGCCCCAAGCACATTGGGTCCTTTCAAAACATTATCTATTCACGTTACAAGGATGAAAACTTTTACTTCTCTTTCTCTCTTATCTTTTAAAATGGACAAAAATATTTTTTTCTGTTTTCTCCAAAATTTATTTTTCTTTCTTAATTTTAATATTTAACTTTTCTGACGTTTTATAAGTATACAAGAGAATTGATTAAAATTTAAGAAAATTATAATAAATATGTGATATAAGTATATTTTATAGTTTATTCAAGTAATAGCCTTCAATGATTTCTATAATAAACTTTTGCTTATATTCATATAACATGATAAGGAGTTTAGTTATGAGAAAGAGATCAAAGCAACTTATTTTATATATTATTATTATACGGTACAGAGAGAAAACCAAAAGGTGAATAAAGGAAGGGGAAAGAGGAAATTTGTATTATATATTTGAAATAAGAAATAAGGAAAAGGGAAATTAAGATAGTTGATGTTTGTTAGATTTATGTAAATTAAACTAACAAGTAAGAGTATTATATATATATATATAGAATCGTTGCTTAATGTAAATGATGAAGGATTTGTTTATGCAACAAGTATTGTAAATTTTAAGTACTGTATAACACTATAATAACTATACAAGTTCCATCACTTGAACAACTTGAACTACTAATAAATAAGATCAGTCAATAATTTCGTCAGATCATTTTTTGACAATAACAAAAACAAATGTAGAAGTTGACAAATGACATTCTAATATTTACTCCAAGAACAATTATTAAAACTATATACAGGTTAAAATTTGTTCATGTTTCACATTGTAATAAAATAAATATGTATATAGAATAGGTTGAGCTTAATAAACAAATACGTTTAATATGTGTACAATTATGTATGTTGTGAATTAAAATAAGATATGACAAGACCAATGCTTGCTGTCACATGTATGTTACTATGAACTGCCAACAGTCAATTTAATTGTCTAATTTATGATTTGGAACAATGATGTAAAAAAGGCTTGCAAAAGTAGGTTTAGTGAGAAAATAAACAAACTCACAGTTCAACAAAGTGCTATGAGACGACTTTGTATTCCTGTTTCAATCTAACATGTTTGTTTTCTTATGGGGCAATGAAGCAGCTATAAGTCCAGTTATAGAATTATCTTTCGGAGCTGAAATGTTTACTGTAGCTTACTTTGCTTTAAAGCTTTTGTTTTCCTGAATTTCAATCAATTTGGTTACATATTATTATTTTTTATCCAATTGACTTCAAATCCAGGAAAACAAAAGCTCAGTAGGCTCAGTAAGGTACAATAAAAATTTTAGCTCTGAGAAATAATTCTAACTTGAGTTATAGCTGCTTAATTGCCCCATAAGGAAGCATGCTAAATTGAAACAGGAACATAAAGTCGTTTGCTAGCACTTTTTTAGTATTGAGTTTATTTATTTTCTTATACTTTTGCAAGTCTTTTATTGTTAGATTTGCACAGTGAGAGTTTGTTTTTACTTGTTTTTATTGAAAATAATTTTCCAATTTCTAATAAGTGCAGAACATAGGTCTGCGCTAATCTTTGTTTAAATATTATAATACATAAGAAGAAATTAATTAATGAAAACGCACCAAAGAATGTTTGAAAAAATACAAAATTCTTGTAACTTTATGCTTATCAAAATATCATAGTAACTATGTTATTATAATTAAACATAAATAGAACTTTTTGAGATTAAGTTTTTGAAGAAACAACACATCAGAATAGTTCTTTTTTAAAAAAAAACAAATCTTTTAATTATTTCAATAATATTAAAAAAAAAAAAAAAAAAAAAAAGTTAACAAAGAAATGAAGTGTAATTTGATTTCTACAGAAAATCTAATTATTTACTGTCATCAATATCTTTTACTTTGTTTAATTTTTAAAATGATTTTTTTTTTACAAAAATATATTTTTTATATCAAGTTGATTAATCTTAAAAAAAAAACATGAAAGTGCGGGCAGCGGGGGTTATTGTAAAAGGTAAATGGGTGGGTGGAACGAGAGAGAGAGAGAGAGAGAGAGCAGGAAGGGAGTTAAAAAGGCAAAAGATTGAGAGAAGAGTATTAAAAAATATGGCATGAAAGGAAAAAAATATATATACATAGAAAATGAGTAATATAAAAAAGGGTGCTCGCGGGGTGTAGGGAGAAAAAAAAAAATAAAAGAAAAAGAATCTTCATAAGGGAAAAAAAAAGAGCGAAGTTTGTGTCATGTAATTACTATCATAAATACCATATTCATTTCTGGTTCTTATTTTGATGTTTTTCTCTCTCTCTCTCTCTCTCTCTTTTGATAAAGATATAGCCAGCCGGATGATGAGAAGCAAGCAACGATGCTCATCGTGGGCCTCATGATGCCTCATGGCTGACTTAAATAAAAAAAAGTTAGGAGAGAGAAAAGAGCAAGCCGACTTTGCAATGATACTGTATAGCCATGGCTAAGAAAACATTCGTAATTATTTATCATTTGAAGCGAAATAAAAATATATATTCATCATATATACTACACATAAACAGAAGTGAGTTAAAAAAAAGTATATATATCCTCACTACATCAGTTATTTCTAAGCTTTTTTTATTTTTGCACAAAAAAAAAAAAAAAAAAGCTTGGCTACTGAATATCTCACTTTACAAACCTCCCCCTTAATCTACAATACTTACGGAAATTAAGATTTTTCTTTTATATAAATACATCTAAAAAAAATCCCTTTTTTAAATTTCTCTTTGAATAAGACAGAAATTTTAAATTCAAAATAATTCACCCATTATAAAGTGGACTACAAAATGAGCAAAAAAAGAAAAGTTATGCAGAGTTGAAACTTACAGTTTATATTCATATTGCTACTGATATTATATACAAACCCTATATATTTTTTATGTTTAGCAAGAAATGTATATTTGTATAATTACTTTTTTTTCTCCTTAGATTAAAATTAATTTCTTTATATGAAATTTAAATAGCTGAAGAAGGAAAAAAAGTATAAAATGCATATCTGCAGTTTTTCCATGTTTATATAATATGTTTGGACTGACTTTTAAATTAATCTTTCAAGCATATAATATATATATATATATATATATATATATATATATATATATATATATATATATATATATATATATATATATATATATATATATATATATATATATATATATATATATATATATATATATATATATATATAAACCATTATGCATAAAATACTGGAAAATTGAAAGAAAATAACAATAATTAAATTGCAATATTAATATAACATTAGTTGAAATTTCTTGAATGTATTGGTGAATAAATAAATCAAACATAAGGTTATAAACAATTTAAATTCATTTGACCCAGCTCATTGTAAAACTATATTTTATGTCATATGTATGTGATTACTATATATTTTGATGTTTAGTGAAAATTTAGAGATAAAAAGGAAAGGGTGTGAGAGCTGAGGGGTATTATAATCTGATACACATTGTTTCTAATTTTATTGTACGTGTAGAACAGAAGATAAAAAGGGTCGGGTATATACGTACTTCACACTCTGACTCCCATATACAAGCTAATTCTATACAATTGTAGCGACGCCAATTACACAATAGGGTAAAATAAAAATAAAAGTTATATAAGAGAGAAAAGAGCGGCGCCTGAACTGTCTGATGTTCACAGTAGCAACAGACAATACTCTAGAATTATGCCACAATAGAAGATGATTTTCCTTCAGCACTCATTACACAGCTTTTGTCGGACTTTCCTTTTGTCATTTCATCCTATACCAAGAGAATATATATATATATATATATATATATATATATATATATATATATATATATATATATATATATATATATATATATATATACATAAGCGAGAGATGAGAGTAAAGGCCATGATTTTTCGTTGTAGCTTTTATTCTTAACACGATGACCCCCACCCACTTGCTCTTTAACTCGCGGGGGGCGGGCATGAATGAGGAGTATAGCGCAAAAATACAAGCTACTGTTCAGCACACAGAAATAAAATAACGCCTTCTTCTTCTCTCTTCTTTTCGGATGCTGTATTGCTCCTGAGGGGAAATATATAATATATATATATATATATATATATATATATATATATATATATATATATATATATATATATATATATATATAATATAATATAATATAAGAGAATAAGAAGAAGACGTGAAAACGTACAAGAAAATTGATGAAATGAATAGAGATAGTAAGGAAAAATCTCTCCTTTTTTATATATATTATAGAATTGTCAAAAGAAGAAGAAAAAAAGAAGCAAAGAGAACCAAGGAAAATTTTTGCTTCTTTTTTCTTATAATATACTTCATCTTCTTTTATATATAAAAGCAAGCAGAGCATCAAGTAGCAGTAGAGACTTTAGCCATAGCATCACGTCAATGTGTTTTATAAGAAAAGAAAAGAAGAGAAACTTTGTACAAAATTTTATATAGAAAAAAAAAGAAAGAAAAAAAAATGGAACGAGTGTCGCAAGAGTAATAGTCTTCTTCTTTTTCTTCTTCTATCTCCTTTTCATTCAGTTTAGCAAAATTTTGTCATTTTCAATCTTGTTAACGCCCCTTTATATATGCATCATTTTAACTTTTTCTTTTCTTTTCCTTATTACTAATTCAACTCACATTTGGTAAACTTTCAAGAGATTGAGAGAATGAGAAAGAGAGTGAAAAAAAAAAGAATTATAGAGCATATTTCCTTTCATTTTAAAATATATAACAACAGGGTCTAAAATTCAATTACAACAAATTATATATGAATGAAAGTTATCATTAAAGTAATAGCAACTTAATAAGAAATATTTAATATCTCAACTTCTAGATACGATGTGAGAAAAGAAGGGGCAAAAAAATATTAGCTCAAGGCATAATAAACACTAATACAAAATATGAATGCAAATTTGTGATGGAATAAAAAGTTATAAAATACAAAATTCTACTTGTTATTAACGTTATTATTATTATTATTATTATTTTTTATTATTTCCATCGAGTTTTATTATAATTTGCACAAAATTAATATATTTTAAGACAATGATTTCCTTTAATAATTATTACGTTACAATGCTGTATTTTAACCTTTTTTTTTATGCAATTTCCGAGGACAAGATTTTCGTATCTTAAAGAGTTATGGGGGGCATGATTTTAAGTAAGTTTCAAAACATATAAACGTTTTATTTTTACCATTTAATATCATAATATAACAATAATATTCTGTAAAAATTAAGCATCACGCTTAAAAAATATTATACTCTCTTTCATATATTTTATATAATACATTTTAATATTTTATTCTTCGTAATATTAGGAAAGAAAAAATATGATGCTAATTATTATTTTTTTTCTATTATTATTCTAACAAATCGTGACTATAGAAAATTATAATAATATGAATATATATAAAATTAATAATATTTTTTTTTATATTATTATACGATAAGTTCTGGTTTTACCAGTGAACAGTTATAAAGAATAAGAAATTAATTAACGTTTTTGAAAATAGAAATAAACAAGTATCAAGTATTACGTCACGTAAAATGTATATTTTATTTCAACTGCAAAACTTCAAGAAAAAAAAAAAAGAAGTTAATAATATTAAAAATACAAAAGGTTTAAGAATAATATTTTTTTTCTTCTTTATTTCTTAGATGACTTAATAATACGTTGTAGATTAACGGTATATCTTTATATATATTGTATGTCTACTCCATAATCATACATATATAGCCGTGAAATACAATTATAATAATATATTATACATAATTTTTATTTAAAAGAAAAAAATCATTTATATCTACATTTTAATATTGTTATAATAAGAGTTGTCCTGTTTGTATTTATTTATATTATATGAATGACACAGGGTGTACAAAATGTTCGTTGCATTTTATTATTGTTTGTTGCTAATGTATTTATACATTTAAATGTCATTCATCCATCATTGTATGTCAGTTATGTATAAAAAAAAATATAGATATATATATATATATATTTTTTTACTTATAACATACAGTGTATAATATAATCATTAATTTGTATGTAACTTGTATGAATGCAAATTGTGTGTGTGTGTGTGTGTGTGTGTATATATATATATAGTTGACACTTTATATGTATTACATTTTTGTATTGTTTATTATTTACATTTTTTTTAACGAGTACATGGATCATATTTAAATATTATATTCATTTGACTTTTAAAAAATTAGTATATATTGTGCAAGGGGTACAGTTGAAATTTTAAACTTCAACTATGTGTATATAAATGTGAGAAGGGAAATGTTAATTAATGGTTTTTACATCTATATTATTTCTATACTTATTTTGTTATTAAAAAGCATTGCAATTTTTGTGTACAAATATCTTGCGAGTTTAGTTTTTGTAAAGTTTTGTCAAGTTAAACTCTTATATAATTATTAAAAAAAAAAAAGATTTTTTCCAATCTGGTAATTAAATCTTATACAATTTTTAGGAAACTGTAATGTCATTAATTATATTTCTCTTGTTTTTATCTTTCCATACTATTTATAATGTTTAATGAAAATATATTATACCTTTTTTTTTTATCCATAAATAACACATTTTGTAAAAAAAAAAAAAAAAAATTATTTGGATTTGGAATTAGTAAAAAAGATTGATTTTGATATACGATTAGTTCTCTTGGCATCAGTTTTTAAAAAACAAAACACACCAATTAAGCCAAAAGGAAACTAGATCTATACATTTTTTTCTTTTATATAACAATTTTTTACTTTTTTTTTTATATATAATGATTTTCTTTTTTTAAAAATATATCCACTTCCTATCTTAAATTTAAAATAGCTTGCCACCCTTCAAGTTTTAAGTAAAGCATCTTCAACTTTTTTTTTTTTTTTACTATCTTTATAATTCTTCCACTTTTTTATATATTTTTTGTATTACTTTTGTTCTCCCCTCTTGACGAAAGTACGTCGCACGTTGTAGTGGAAATAATTGCTGGTTTGTTACGATTATCATGTACAAGCAGGGGACAGCAATTTGATATAACAACCTATATAGGTATGATGATGCAGTATAACATTATTATAACATAACATGTCTACGCGTAAAGTATATGTTCACTTTGGCATGAATAATTGCTCATTCAAAATAATCTGCATATATCTGAATAGAAAATACACTTGAATATAAATCAGCTACATTTTTTTTTGTATATATATAAAATTATTAATAGGTATTATTATATACAATAAAAAAAAATTATAATTATTAGTAATTAAATGGTTGATAATTATCAATTTTTAAAGTATTATTTATGTAAATCTTAAGTTCATAATTTCAGGTATTGTTAAGCTTACAACAAATACAAGATGTTTTCTAGAAGTTTCTTTTTTATATAATTTTTTTTAATAAGAATGAATAAGAATTTTTTTAGTCGCAATAAAAAGTAGATATTATATAAGATCTAAATCTTTCTAGAATATATAAACACTTTTTTTTTAAACAGAAAGAAAAAAATTTACAAGAAAAATATATTTAAATACAATAAAAAATACAAACTTAAAAAAAAAAATCAATAGTAAGTAGATTAAAGTTATACACGTATAGTAGAATGTAAAAAATAATATAATCTAATTTTGAAATTATTTATACACTTAACACTTTGATACACATGCTGTGATTCATGCATGCACAATAATTAAACTTTGACTTAATATGTAGAATATATTCATTCTCCTGCTCCTCCTCCTCCTCCTCTTACTTCTATATATCGTATCATATACTATTTTCTCTCCCCTGCTTAAAACTTTGCTTTAATTCATTAGTAAGTCCACTTTGATCTCAACTATATATAACTATATATATAGGCTTACTCTCTCACTCTCATATATGAATATATAGATTTATATATATATATATATATATATATATATATATATATATATATATATATATATATATATATATATATATATATATATATATATACTGCCCACCCAACTTGCTTCTCTCGGTACATCAGGGAAGAATAGATCAATTATTCCACATGTAAACATTAGATCATCCCTCTATATATATATATATATATATATATATATATATATATATATATATATATATATATATATATATATATATATATATTGTACGTATACGTATATTCTCTTTACATACATATGGTGACAAAAAGATTTTTTACTAGTTATATACTATATCATCCCTCAGGAGAAAAAGGGCTAACAAATATATACAGAATAATGAATTAAAGTACAAAAAAAAATTAGTGTATGTATATTATACTCTTTGTTTAGACTCTGTTTTAACATTACAAAAAAGTACCTTTTTTGACTTTGAAGAGTTTTTATATGTGTATAAATACATAGAGAGTTACTAATATATATATATATAATATATATATATATATATATATATATATATATATATATATATATATATATATATATATATATATATATATATATATATATTTATATATATTTATATATATATATATATATATATTTATATATATTTATATATATATATATATATATATATATATATATATATATATATATTGGACATTGTTGACTCTTTGAAAAAGTGGACATATAGGAGCTCATGTTTTTGTTAAAGATAGAAAGGAGAAAAAGGTTTTATATGAGATGAAAAAACAAAATATATAAAGGATTATTTCAAAATTGTTATCTCTATGCCTTGTATTTATATGTTTTTCTCTTGAATAATAATAATATTTTACTCTTGACTTTTTTTTATTCTTCTCTTGTTTTTTAATGGTTATAAATCATTTTGACTAATTTTAATATTTATTGAGTATGTATGAAAGTAAGGTTATGGACAATGATAATGAGCTGTTAAAACAATGAAATGTGGGTTTTAAAATGTGTTGTGATGACAAATAAACATTTTAGTATAACTGTTAATGACTGAAGCTAACAATTTATCGTGTTCTTTGTTTAACACGTTTATATTTTGTGCATGACTTTCATTTGTATACTGGAAAAATAGTAATATATAAAGTTTAGAGCATCTATTTCTTTATAATAGTCTTCACATTGTAAAGCAAGCTAATAAATATAGGAATGGTTACCATAGATGTATTACTAAATATTTTTGGGTTAATTTTCATATATTTGCGAATTGAAGCATAATTTTTTATTATTATTATTATTTTTGTAATATTTACTTTAAATTGTAAATTCTTCTGATTTTAAGTGTATTTAGTTTAATGTATAATGTTATATTGTAATTTAATTTTATAGAAGTTTCAAAGTTGATTATGCTTTCCCCAATGCTATACTAATTTGACCTATATATTGATTCAAAATAATTAAATCATCGATTTAAAAGCCATGAGTATAGAGAGAGAGATATATACTTGCTACACAAAAATATTCAAAATATTAAAGTTTTTATTTCTATTTTATCTTTGGCAATTATAATTAAGTTCTTACCTTGCAATAAAATCTGGTCAATCACATTCCTCTCTGATTCCTGTGGTCATCAGCAATATCTGTAACACACACAAAAATACACATAATTTCATATTTTCTTATTGATGACCTAATTCTAGATTTGCTTTTGAATTAAAGTCTTCACAATTTATAAGTGGCATAACGAAGGGAGCAATTGGAGTGTTTTTGCTTATTGGGTGATCCATCAGTGCTCCCCAATGTATTTTTTTTTTTATTCCTTGTCCTTATTTTTCCCCTTTCTCTAATTTCTCTCTCTCTTTCTCTCGTTCTCTACAAACCACCCTCTAGTAAGTTCACTAATCGGTAAATGAGACATCCACATAAAATTTTAAACAGAGGATTTCCAAACATTGAAAGAATGAAGAGAGAGAGAGAGAGAGAGAGAGAGAGAGAGAGAGAGAGAGAGAGAGAGAGAGAGAGAGAGAGAGAGAATAAAATATTGGATGAGAAAGAGAAAATAGAAATTGCGATAGAAAGAGAAAAAGAGGAACGAAAAAGAAGGAAAAAAAAAAGACGATGGATCCTTTTTAGGTTGATCAAATATGTATGGGCATGTGGGTGTGGGGAGCTTTGAGAGAAAGAAAGAGTATATTGGCGAGAGAGAGAGAGAGAGAGAGAGAGAGAGAGAGAGAGAGAGAGAGAGAGAGAGAGAGAGAGAGTACAGATCTTATGGGAGTGGTTCGTTGTGGTATAGAGCCTAGGGACCCACTCAGGTCATCTTCAAACCCAAGTGATCGGGTCACAAAGAATAAAAAGTAAGAGAGAGAGAGAGAGAGAGAGAGAGAGAGAGAGAGAGAGAGAGAGAGAGAGAGAGAGAGAAAGAGGAAAAAAAAAGAATACGAGCAATGTCAATTTTATATAGAACGATATTGTGAAATAGAAATAGTCTATTTTTTTTCTTTCTGTTTTCTCTTCAATATCTACAACTGTATATATATTTTTCTCGTTTCAAGTTATATCATAACATACAAGATGATATTGTATTGCATCGCATCATATCAAAACTTTATATCAAAAGAGAAGACCATACAGATGTGACCAACTTGTATGCATGAGAGACACAGAAAAAAATAAATAAACCCTATAAAAATAAAATGTCATTTATTTTTTAATATCAAATTTTTATTCTATTTTTTTTTCTCTCTCTATACTTTATATATTTTTTATAACAATAAAATAAGTTATATAAAGTTTTTTTATTGCTTTAATAAATAGAACATTAAGATACAATATTTGTAATCTTAAAATTTGGAATTTAAATATTTTTATCCACCAAATTAGAAATAAAATAGAATAATCAATTTCAACTAATGTAGTGTAATTTTTTTAAAACACTCTTGTAATAAAAAATAATTAAGCAAATGGAAATATCATGTTATAGTTTTTTTTCCATTATAGAATTTTATAATAATTGTATTTGATATATATATATATATATATATCAATTAAATTTTAATCCAGATAAAAATAAAAGAAGTAGCTTAAAGAATCACTTTTCAATTTAAAATTCAACAATAAAAAAAAACATTAATCGTTTATAGTTTTATGCAAATAAATAAAAGAACATGTTGTCATTTGTAGACTTTTTGAATTATATTAATATTAATAAAGGTGAACAGAAATATGAAATAATAATAAAAATAAAAAAAAGTTGTCCAGTTTACATGGACATATGCAAAGGTTCATTAACCTCTTACATAGTATGGACGAAAATATGTTATATAAAGATGTTTATATATATATATATATATATATATATATATATATATATATATATATATATATATATATATATATATATATATATATATATATATATATATAAACTTTGCTGTGCTTGCCACCTCCTTTACTAACTTGTAATTAACTCAATCTCTCTCTCTCCGTGAAGAGGAAGACTCTACGTAACACCGGCTACCTCATACTGACCGAACACAAAACTTATTAATATACAAGATACACTTCACTATAAGGATAAACCAAATCAAGGATCCGCCTTTGTATAACCACTTTGTATTCATAGCTTTTTTACATTAACTATAACTTATTTTATTTTTTTAATATACATACCTACATTATACATATACAAAAAAAAAACAATCATATTTCATTTTTAGGCTACTGAATTTATATTATTACGCATTCCATAAATAAAATATATATTTTTAATTATATAAAATAAATAAATATTGTATAATATTGATTGGTTACTTTAATAAATTGTTTTCTAATATTTTCAATTTTTATATTTATTTATATTATATGAGTTAGACAATTGACAGAATAATTAAAAAAATTTATTATTTTGTATCTTTATTTTAAATGTTACTTATAATATTAATTAATTTTTTTCTTAA
>OX439128.1:41211966-41236966 GCA_949318235.1 Ecdyonurus torrentis | reverse complement strand
TATTATTAATTTTTTTCTTAAATAAAGTTGCGTGCAAGCCACGAGAATATATTTTCGTTTCTTCGTGTTTTTTTTTTTTCTCTTTTCTTCTTTTTTTTTCCCCCCTTTTTTTCTTAAATACTATATATTTAATAATAATTCTCTCAAGATTTCGTGTTTTAAAGATTTTTTTTTTCTTATTATGATTTTGAACTGCACATCATCTTTCTCCAAGTAACAATAAAGAGTTTTAACTCTTTTATAAACTTCCTGCGTTCGGCAACAAGAACCTCTTCATTTATTGTCACAACTTTATACAACTCCACACACTTTCTTATATAATAATGTTTATATCCATAACTTAAGACTAAATTTATAACTTCTTAGAAAATAATTTTAAATATGCATAAATTGTGATAATAATAATAATAAAAAAAAATAAAACTTTTTAAATTATGATAGTATTGTTGATTATACATAATATTGTTGTTTAAAAAGTTGGCTTATATTTTTATTATATTTCATGGAATTACAAAGAGATATGGAAGCACTCAACAATAAAGTTAATTGCTCATATTTAATCGTCCACTTCAATTGTTTTATTTTTTATAATATCAAAGGGGAAAAACTTCATTTTAAATAGTATAGATATATGTACATTTCAAAACATGCCCCCCCCCCTCATTTTTTTTTTTTTTTTTTTTTTGTAATAATGAAAATTATTGAAGACAAAGGGATTTAATTTGAGTTTTAAATCCAACTTCTGATTTTAAAATACCAACGCAGACTTTAATAAATATATAAGCATTATGTATGTAAGTTAATGTTTTTGTTTTATTGAAGTTTTTTATTTAATTCTACAAGCAAAAATAAGCTTGATACTTTACAAGTTTTATATTATTGTTGTATGCAGTTTGAAAAGCTACAATTTATATAATATAGACTAGGATACTTTGTCATTATTGTATAATATAATACCTTTATATAAAAGAAATAATATGATATAGTATAGTAGACTAGTGGTTATAAAATATTTGATATTATAAAGAAAGAAACGTAATAGATATTCACATTTTATTGCTACAATTCGTCTCACTCTGAGTATATCTCCCTTGAGATGAAAAAAAAAAAAAAAAAAAAAAAAGAGAAGAGAAGCATAAAGATAGATGGACAATTGAAATGCTATTTTTTTTTTCCTTAAAAAAATAACCTAAGCTATAAAACTGAATATTTGCAGCCTGTCATTTTAAAACTTCTATAACATTTATTAGAAAAAAAAATACACAATACTATATACGTAAGATCGAGTATATGAGTGCTAATGTTGAATATTTTATAAATAATTCCCCTAGTCTTTTTATATTTCTTTCTTTTTTTATCATTGTAAATTTGAAGGAGAAGTAAAAAAAAAAAAAAAAAAAAAAATTAATGTATATTTGGTTGGGGGTCAGATGGTCTGTATTTTTTTCCTTTGTTGTTGATTTGTGTGTGATGTGGGGACCAGCAAGACTTTGGTATACACAAGCACACACACACACACACACACATATAGCTCTTGCTTTACTTATATACTTTGCCACGCTCCACATATACTGTAGTTTTCTCCCTCCCAAGGGGTTACAAACTCAAAATAAAAAGTCCACTCTCAACAAAGTTAACTTTGCCTCTCTTTGAGCAAGCTTTCACAAGCCACAAAATAAAAAAATATATATATAAGTATAAAAATTACTTCGATATGGGCTATTATTTTTTATATATAAATATATAACTCTATTTTAATATATTTTTTTAATTTGTAAATTGTAAGATGCAATGACGAAATATATTAATGATCCACACATTACTTTCATATTTGTTTGTTTATAGTATATACTAATTAATCGTTTAGGAGGAACTTTGATCAGTTATATCATAATGCAGTTGAGTATTCTATTACTTCCATTTCTTTTCTTTTCTTTTTTATTTAACGAAACTCTTTTTTCCATTTTTTTATTCTGTCCTGAATATGATACAAAAAGTCAATCAAGACATTACATTAGTAAGGGATTAAGGGATAGAAACAGAGAAACAGAGACGTTAAGTAGGAGAGAGAGAGAGAGAGAGAGAGAGAGAGAGAGAGAGAGAGAGAGAGAGAGAGAGAGAGAGAGAGAGAGAGAGAGCAAACTTCCTATATGTTTCTATTTAATTCCATAAACTACTTTAAAAAGAAAACTTCGTTACAATTTAAAGAAAAAATTGTTTCTTTTCTTAAATCCACTCATTCACAAAACTAATTGAAAACAATCTATTTTAAAGAAAAAGGAAAGACTATACGTGGTATAAATTGTTTACTTCTTGTATCCCCACATATAGTTATCTTGGATTAGAGATTTTTCTATTGCTATAATCCCTCTTCCCTAAAGAATTACTTTACTATGTATGTCTGTACCATGTGGAAGTTTGTGAATGATTGGGGATTTTTAAAATAAAATAAAATAAAAAAAGAGAGAGAAAGAGAAGGTGACAAATTTTGTAAAACCGCATACCACACTTGGTTGACGTAATACTACCAAGGATTATGTTTTCTATATATCTAACACCTTAACTTTTTGAGTTATATTTACAAAAATAATAAATAGCACCGAACAGCCTTGCTTTCAATTATACTTAATTTAATGTGAAAATTTAAATTAGTGAGATTTAGATATTGAAAGAGAGAGAAAGAGAGAGTGAGAGTGAGAGAGAGAGAGAGAGAGAGAGAGAGAGAGAGAGAGAGAGAACACACAGAAGAGGAAAAGAGAAAATTTAATATAATTTGTATAACACAAATAATAAAATTGTATTATATATAATATAAAATCTTTTCTCGTTCTATAATGTCTGCTTTTTACATTCATTTTATATATAAAGCTAATCATTTATAATAAAATATATATACAATATACAAGAAATATTTCAGTAACAGATGTGAAAATTTTCCTCTCTTTTCTCTCTTTGCAATATTAATGTTCTTTATTATAAAGTGCTAGGTGGAAATAGAACTTTTTATTCTATATTATTTTTGTTGTACGGTACTATATAATATAAAAAAAGTTATAACATACACATAATGAATTTCAATTTTGAACATGAACGTTTATATAATAAAACTGTAAGTATAATTTTATTTTAACAAGAAGTATTTTATAATTTGAAGAAGAAAAAAAAAGTTTATGTATAACAAAAAGGTGTATTGAACGCTGATGTTTTAAGTTTAAAATTTAACTCTTGCTGAAAAGGTTTAAAAGATGAATAGAATTCTCTCTCTCTCTCTCTCTCTCTCTGCAATTATGTGATTTAATTTAACAAAAAATTTGTTGCAGCTTTTTGATTTTTTATATCAATAAAAAAATTAATGTCTACTGAAAATAATATAAAAATTTCCATACAACTTATCACCAAATAAAAAAAAAATCAATACAATAATATAACACATTTTCTACTAATAATGTACAGCAACCATATAATAATAGAGCAATACTATTATTCAGTATGTGTAGAGTAGAGCAACCAATTAGCAAAGCGGACAGGTGATTATTTATTAGCTAATGTCCGTACACTCACATTTTTTTTTATTAGAGAAGTTAGAAATGGTGCAACTTGTAAATGTAAGATGTTCCTACAAAACTATTAAAGCAGACATTTAGTAAATTATATGTAGTTTAAGTTCACAAGAGAGCAACAAAAGGAAATGCGTGAAATGGAGCGTGCTTCTTAACAATACCGAGTTCAAATGATGCACGCTAATTTACTGGCAGCTTGAGAACATTATCAAACAATTCTTCTTCTTTTTATATACACATCCAAACCTCCCTTCATCAACCGTTTAGACAATGAAACATCAAACACTCAACAAAACAAATAAATGAATGCGTTTCTCTTTCTCTCTCTCATCTATCGTTTTATATGCCCTCTGCTCAATTTAAATCATTCTCTAAACAAACAATTCAAAGAGTCCATTTTTAAAATGGTTTAATAGACAAGATAATGAAAAAAAAAAGGATTTTTTTTTGTTTATTTCTATTATATAAATAACAGATCGATTTCGTTTGTACTTAAATTAATGTAATCAAAATGCAAAGAGGATTTTACTACGCAATTTTGACTAATATTATCACTTCTTATAGGTAATTATTTATGTGCATTTTTTCAATAGAAAATAGCAAATTCTGGTGGGTTATTTTATTTAAAACAAAGCTGCATTGAGTTTTTTTTTTTTCATATCATTGATAACTCAAGATGCTTTGATGAATTCTCTCTCTCTCTCTCTCTCTCTCTCTCTCTCTCTCTCTCTCTCTCTCTCTCTCTCTCTCTCTCTCTCTCTCTCTCTCTCTCTCTCTCTCTTACACATGTTAACTTACACTTTAATGTTTGCAATGCAAAGCAAAATCTTTTTTTAGATGAAAAAGAACGAAGAAAAAACTCCCTGATGTATTACTTTAAAAAGTTTACATTTAATAAAATTCTATCTCCTTTTTGTTTTATTTAAAAAAAAAAAAAAAAAAAAGATCTCTAAAATTTCTTAATTGCAATTATGAAATCTATTTCATTAAAAAAAATTCACAAGTATTGTGCAATAAAATTAAAGTTATACTGCAACTTAAAAAAAAGTTTATACATTATAAACACAAAGTGCTGCCGCAAATACATACATAAGAATTACATGAGCAAGCAAGAAGCAAGCAAGGTTATACACATTAAACCAATTACAATTAACTTTTTTGACCTAGAACTAATTTGAAGAAGAAGAAGAAGCATGTATATATATAAAAAAAACTCCCTGTTTCTTTGTTAGTAATACTTGAGTACTTAGGCTTTAAACTCATTAATTAAAGTAATTTATATTCTTATATACAAGGTATCAAATCGTGACTTTAAACAAAAGAAAATTTTAATCTATATAATATATATATATAAATATATATATAAATATATATATATATATATATATATATATATATATATATATATATATATATATATATATATATATATATATATATATATATATATATATATATATATATATATATCATAAACTACTTTTACTTAATATATTGTATACAAAAAATTCTTTGCAATTAACTGAAGTAAGTTAATTATTACTTTTAAATGTATTAAAAATTGATTGAATAAAAAAATTAATAAAAAAAAATGCATGGATGTGCTGTGCTTTTGGTCTATATTTCAGGATACATGAGAGTGCAATTTTTTTCTCTTTGAAATCATAAACTAAAGAATCTCTTATTACTTTTTTTGCTGGTAATAACAAAGTTACTTTATTAAAAATATTTTAATATACGTAATAATTTTATTTTAAAGTACTTTTTTTAAAAGGAAATAATGTGCTACTATATAGGGTGTATGCGGATGACGTCATATTTATTGCGCTTTGAGGCCATACTGGAGTAGTGCATAACATTGCTCAGCATAGGACAAACTTCATTTAAGCCAATTTTCTTTGGGAAATCGTTTAATTTTTTGTTATCGCTATTTTTCTCACATACTTGAGATACTAATTCAACATATTTACAACATCAATGCTCTCAAAAATATTGCATAGTGTTTTTAAACTGGCAAAATGATTTTTTTCCCTATGTCACCCATGTTATTGAGTTATCCAACATGGCGTCGACTTTAACATGAATGCATAGACCCTATACAAAAACTAACATTTCTTTCTATATAATTATATAAATATTATAATATATACATACGCATTGCATAAATATTTAAAATGCATTGTATAAATTATAATATGTATATTTTTTTTACAAATTATTATACACGTATATAATAGTGACAATACAAGCAAAATAGTGCAGCATCGTGTCATTATTATCATTATTATTATGAAAAACAAACAAGTGTAATATGTACTATGTAGAGTGCGCGCGAGACCGTGAAGACACCAAAAACCACTTCACTTTATCATTGTTACAACCCTTATACATATATTATATATACTATTGTTGTCATGTCCTCTTGCGAAACAATTAAATTTTGTATACCACTCTCTCATCTCTGCATCACTGCATTATTATTTTTTTTTTTTAAAAAACAACACATTTTTATGTTATAATTATTATTATCTGCATATTTTATATAATAGAATTATTATTATGCTGTTGTTTTTTTCTTTTTTTTTATCGTGCCTTATTATAATTTTACTCTTATTGTTTATATTTTCCACCCTTGTTTACCTCATTAATTTATAATTAAAGCTCATACATTATTTCTATTTAAGACGCAGTCTTTTTATTATTACTTTTTTTTCTCTCTGGCAAAAATATCTTAGTTCTTTTAATTAATACAAGCAGTTGAATGCAAATGAGTGAACGCGTAAACTTGCAATTATGATACTTTAAATATACATACATATATATATATATATATATATATATATATATATATATATATATATATATATATATATATATATTATATATATATATATTATATATATATATTATATATATATATATATATATATATATATATATATATATATATATATATATATATATATATATATATATATATATATATATATACCACTTGTCTGTTTTTCTTTTATCGTTCTTTAATTCTCGTTCTTAATTATGATGTAAAATACGACATAAAAAAATTAATAATATTTTCTGAGTTAATATCGAGTTTCAAGTATTGTGACAAATACCTTAGCTTAAATTATTATTCTCAATTCTAATTTGATATACCTTTTATTCATATTGCATACTGTCTCCTTCAATAAAATTCTTTTACGAAACAATGATATATTGGATATCATTTGCAATAACAAATAATCTATGCCATAGGACGAGTTTGAGTTGCTTGAAAAAAAATTCAAGAAGTATATGAATTACATCTTAATACATAAAGTAAAAAATCTATATATTTTTTTTTTGGTTATCTGTCAGCTGTCACTGTATATACGGACACAAATAAATATGTAAAAATCATGTTGGCCAATTTTTAGCAATATTTATTCATAATACTATAGGTACGCTAAATTGCTTAATAATTATGTTACTACAGTGGTATAATTATTTTGCCGTTGCTAACAATATGTTACTGACCAGCGTAAATTACGTAGTTTTTTCTTTCCGTGTATGCGAATATTTAAATTTAATACTTCAGACTTGCACTATCTCTAATACACCATGGAAATTTTATAATAGAAACAGAGCACAATATATTTTAATACAAAGAATTTTTTATATAAATTTTTATTACATTATAGAACCATGTAATAATATATTAAATTAAAGTCATCATATATATGAATACATTGACTAAAAACGCAAAATGGAATATTACTTTATAACTTAACAAACTATTAAATAACTATACACTAAAATAATATATGATATCAAAAAAATGTTTATATTAAAAAACATTTTATATACTAAATTAGTTTGCATTTAAATAAACCTATGGGAGGTCGTTATAACCATTATACAAAAAAAAAAAAAAAATTACAATAACTTTATTCTTCACACATTATACATGCAAATACTGTATAATATAAGTAAAAACTGTGCGCATGAAATTTTCATTTTAACAGTAAAATTTAATTTGAAAAATATTATTATTAACTTATTATTTTCTAATTTAAAATTTTTTTTCTGTATTATCATAAAGTATACAATATTTGCATAAAAACCAACTTGTTTGTCTGCAAGTATATTTTTTTTTCTTGTTGCTTCTTTTCTTATTAAATATACAAGTTTAACTAGACTTTATTATATAAAAATATTTCTTTATAAAAAAAAAGTATAATATTATAATATACTTACTATTCTTATACTTTATATTGTGTACTTAAAACCCCGTACTTTCTTTTTAAGTCTATAATAGGTCTTTCCCAAATTTAGATACAACAAAAATGTAACATTATATACAATTTTTTTTCTTCTTATTTTACTAACTATAAAAATTTTTGCTTGGCTTGGACTTTATTTATTATAAGACTGGTTTTTTGTTGCTATTACAAAAGAATTTAACAGAAAAAAAAATTGTTGTATATATATGTAGATACTTTTTTTTTTCTTACTTAAGCAAACAATTAAATACTTCCTTATAACCAGTTCGTTTATTATTATCATCGCAGTAAAAAAAAAAAGTCTTTTATTGTAATAATAATAATGTAAAAAAATGTATAATAAAGTATATGGAATTATTTCGGTGTCTTGAACATAAAAATTTTCAATGATGATAAGCCACAACTATTATAAAATATAAACTCTATTCTTTATAATTTTTTAACCCTTTCTATTTTTCCTATATATTATTATTATTATATAACATCATCCCTCTAAAAAGCCAAGCTGTATAATATTTTCTTACAATAGTGATCTCCGACTGCGCATGTGTATTGAACTGTACTATATAGTATGCTCACCTCATCCTAGATAATAAGGGGATCTATCAAGGAAGAGAAAGGGTTATATGTGCAACCCCTTCTTATTTATGTAACAAAAGAAAAATACGCGCAATTCTTGTAAAAAGCACCGGTAGTCAAGAAAAAAAAAAGTATGCATCATCATGCTTAAAGTAAAAACTGGATGATGATAATAATAAAAGCTTTTGTGTTTGCAAAAAAATAATTCGTATATCAAGAAAGAATGGAAAAGTCGTTGAAGATTTTTTTTTTTTGTATTTAAATTAGAATGCTTTTTTGCAGTATTATATTACTTTTTCAAAAGATTATTCATAAAAACTAGTGATTTCATTGATGAAAACAATTCAATAATAATTATGAATTTTACTTTCATACGCTGTACACAACAAATTATTTTAAATTAGAAGCTAAAGATTATAAATAAAAGTTATTGAAATCTTAATATAAACATAAAAGAGAGAAAAAAAAAGTATTATCATCATATTTTATAAATATATACATATATATATATAAGGAAAAAAAATAATTTAAAGAAAACTTATGTTTATTCAAATATATACTATATTGTAAAATTTGCCTTAGGGTATTTTGTTTATATGAAAAATAAATAGTCAGGTAATTTCTTTTACTTATTTCGTCTTCTGTGTTATATATTTATATCTATATATACAAAACTTTGCATATTATGTAATATAAATATGAAAATCTCGTCTATAGAAAATTATCCAAACAAATCAAAGTTCTCAAACACAGCTCTCTCTCTCTCTCTCTCTCTAAGAACGAAAACCAAACTTCCAATGATCCAAAATCCCTTATATCTATATGACTTTTTCTATAATATTATATGTTGTAATGTTATATACCGCACCATAGAAACCAGATATAATATATATATTTTTTTAAAAAACATCAAAGAAATAAAGTTAAATACTTCGCCTTGTAGGCATTTGTTATTTAGACTTTATTTACTTACGAAAATTTGCTTTTATAAATAATGTAAGGCGTACTAAAAATAATAATAAAAATAATAATAAATCTTATATAATATAAAAAAATAATCAACTTGTATAGCGTATTTATTTAAAACAATATAAAGATTAAAGAACTTCTTATGATATCTCTTTTAGCGTGTAATATACTTTGGAGGAGAAATAAATTTAGGAATTAATATCTTAAACACATATATATATCTTATATAGACATAATTATTATTTTGTTTATTTTGTAATGTTTTATATTATAAGAGTCGTAAAATTTATTATGTATTTAGGTTTTAAATAGTTTAAAATAATTAATATGTAAATACAAAACCAATTCAGTTGAATTGTTTGTTTAAAAAAAAAATAATAAGAAAATGCAAATAAATCAACATGTTAAATGGGCGTTCAGAAGCTAAAAGAAAAAGAAAAGAAACAACCTGATTTTTTTTTAAAGAGTTTGAATTATTATTAAATATTTTAATTGCTACGTAGACTTAATATTGAAACTTTTCTACTTAATTAAAGACAGGTGTTTAAGAAAGAAAACTATAAGCTGGACTTCTTCTTCTTTTTTTTTTTTTTTTTTTTTTCATTTATTATCTGATTATTAAACTTTATAAAGTCCAGTTAATCAGTTACATATTTTAATTCTATAACATAAAGTAAAGGATTAATGCTAAAAATTAACATGTAAATCTTTTATATAAAAAGATTATACGGTTCATTGAACTTCCATACAGCAGGACAAAAAAAAAAAAAACAAGCAAATTTATATTTAAGAATATATAAGTTTTTTGCTTCTTATATAATTGAACAATTTTCCCCTATACGTTATCTAATTATCAACACCTTTCCTTGTTTACTCTTTATCTTTTATAATTATAAAATTGATGTTTGATGTCTTTGATAATTATTTAGATTTAATTTAATTTTTTTTTTTACATGCATATAAAGAGATTTTATTATTATTTTTGTTTTGAAAGTCTTTGCTTTATTTTATAAGTTTATAAACTTTGAAAGAAGAAGAAGAAGAAGAGAGAAGAAAATGTCTTCATTTTGTTAAAACTGAGAAGACAGAGAGGAGAGAGAGAGAATAACATTATAGTAAAGAAAAAGGAAAATAACATAATATATACGATTTATTTGTTCAAGAAATAATAAGACAAACATAACAAAATGTAAATATCATCAAAAGAAAGTTTTTTTTTACATTACATTAAAGAAAAACATTTCAAGACGTTTTTATGATAAAAACTTAAGCCTCTCTCTCTCTCTCTCTCTCTCTCTCTCTCTCTCTCTCTCTTATATAGTGTTGACACACACCAATGCCTTATGCTCTGCTTTGACAAGAAGAAGAAGAAGAAGTTTTTTGGGGAGGTACCCCTCCCCCCTCCCCCCTTTCATGATTCCCAGTCATCAAAACCCTCCCATTGTTTAAATACAATTACGTTGTTACTAATTAATGTGACGAAGATCAAAGAAGAAGAAGAAAGCTTGTGCTTCCTTCACAAACTTGTCTTTTTCCCTTGACTTCACCTTACCCCCCCCCCCATCATCTCCCCCACCCCTCCCTTATTTATGTTGATGATGGTATGAGCAAAAATACACATCTTTGCTATATTCCTGCATGACAAAAAACTTTTATAACTGTATCAATAGAAAGGAAACGCTGTTTTTTTTATATACAAATTAACTTTTTATAGTGTAATATTAAAACAAAAATCAAGTTATTGACTTCAATTGCCCTATTACTATATCTGAACTAAAGGAAATTTTTGCATCATTATTAATTAATTAACAATATAGATAACAATATAGACCATAGGGAAAATTTTAAAATTTTATCTAAAAAAATAATGAGAATGACAAAATTTTTTCATTTTCTTCACGCATGTACAAAACAAAAAAAAAAAAAAAAAAAAAAACACTTATAAGAATACTCATCAGTATCTCATATCACGTATACAAGAATTAGCTTTGTATGTACTTATCAGTGATGCGATTGTATAAGTTTAATAAGTACCTTCAGTGTATATATATTATATATGACGTGAAGTATTTATAGAGAGAAACAAATGAGAAACAGACCTTAATAAAACAAGAATCATATACGTTCATGTTTTATATAAACATGCGTATATGTCCAAAAAAATAACTGAAGTGTAAGTAAGAGGCTAAAAAAAAAAGTTAAGTACTTCTATACGAAATACCATCACAACAAGAGTTTTTTTATTTCAAGTAGTTGACCACATATATCAAGTATTTATAACATTATAAAAGATTTTTGTATACTTCGTTATAAAAATTTGAAGTGGTTAATATAAAATGAAACGTTAATTATATATATTTTTATTTATTTATAATATATAATCTTGTTATATTTTTGTCTCAGAATATATAAATAAAAAAAATTGTAAATATGATTGATTTTGATAATTTAGAAGTTATATGAGCTTCTTCAAAGAATTATTATAATTATTGTTCTTAAACTCATAGACAATATCCAAACAAGGCAAATGCATTAATTTAATTACAGTATACCTTAAATATTAAAAATGCATTTAATTTGATAATAAATTTTACTTGCTTTTTTTTTTTTTTTTTTTTTTTTTTTTTTTTTTTGCTTTTGTAAGTAAGGGTAGTTTTAGTTTAAAACTGACATCAAGCTTGACCAAATTGCATTAAAAACTTTGCAGCGAGCATTTTTTTTTAATTTACGATCCTGATGAAAACTATACTATAGATTTTTTTATGAAGTATTGAGAGGAAGAGAGAGAGAGAGAGAAAGAGAGAGAGAGAGAGAGAGAGAGAGAGAGAGAGAGAGAGAGAGAGAGAGAGAGAGAGAGAGAGAGAGAAGAATTTTGAAAGGCAGAGACAAACCAGGAAAAGCCAAGCTTCAAAAATTTAAATAGCTAATCAAATTTTCAATGAACATGTCTTTTTTTTTTCCTCTCGCTCTCTCTCTTTGCAATTTCATTCTATTTAATCGAAGTGTATTGTTCCCCCCAACCCTATTCTCATTCGGTAACTACAGTTTCCTGTATGCATCAATGTTTCCGTATTTGTACAAAGAAATAGAGTCAACACAGATCACTACAGTATATATATATATATATAAATATTATACAGTACTTCCCCTATTCTTTCAACATAATAAATAAACTTTTGGTTATTGAAGCACGCGGGCGGCCGAGTGGCGGTTGAATACAAAGGAAATGTATTTAGCTCATACAAAACAAGTAGCAAATAAAAATAAACCAGCTTGGATAAAGGGGATCAACTAATCTAAATATATATATTATATAAAAAAAAAAGAAAGATTTTCTCGTCTTTGTGTAGTTTTAAAGGGAATATATAGACAAACAATTGCAATTTACTCTTTTTTATATATTACTTTTCTATTTAAAGATTATTATAATTATGATACATTACAATCAAAGAAACCATCAAAGACGTATCAATATATAGTCATGATATAGGTTTTATTACGTCTCATTATGATGTATCATATTTCTTTAGTTCAACCTGTTCTATGTCATACAAACACTCAAAATAACCATCCTTTGGTTTATGATATTCGGTCAGGATATCGTCATACACACTCACTTGTCATAAATTATAAAGTATGATAAAGATAGTCTTTTTTTGTTTAATTTCTTTCGTTTATTGACTAATAAAGACTTGCGTTCATGGAATATTTAGAAAATACCACACAGCAAATACACACATAAATAACAACAATAATGGTATAACCCCATTACAACATATAAGTTATGCTGTACCATATCATAACTCTGATATATTATACATGTTGTATATAGCATAATTATTTATGCTGTTCTAATTTAGCGACATTATACTATAATTATCATCATAAATTACGATCATTTTTAATTCCACATCCCAATAACACAATATACGCATAATTGTCAAGTAATTTCCTTTTTTAAAACGATATTATACAGAGAAGGCGATAACATAATATTAAAAATAAAAATAATCTCATTTAAATATATATTTTTTAAACAAAAAAAGCTTTAAAAATAGAATAAAATATACAGAGAATTTCCAGATTTTGTTCTGATTTTTGACCTAACCTTATACCCTTTAAACAAATAAAAGAGAAGTTGAAAAAGTTAAAATAACTTTAAAACAAAGTTGAAACAATAGCAAGCTGATGATGATCATTGCTTTTTGTGCTTGATGTTTTTGTTTGAAGTTTTATCGTTTGTTTAAACAGTCAAGTAAATGATGATGATGGCTTTAGGATTTTCAAGTAAAGGCAAGTGAAACAGTAGCAATTTATTAAGAACAACAAACTATATTATGAGGGGTAAAAAAAAAAGTGAATAGGGAAATCATTTAAAAATATACTCTTCCTATATGATTTAAGGGGATATATATATATATATATATATATATATATATATATATATATATATATATAAGGGAAATACGTATTAAATAATGTAACAAACATATAGATGTTACAATGATTTTTTTGTGTTAAAAATATTTAGTTTAATTTAGTTTCTTTATATTTAATACTATTTTAATGAAATATTTTTATATTGTTACTATAAAGTATATTATAAAGAAGGTATATTCCTTACAATTTTAATTTATGTAAATAATATGTTATATTAAAATTTAATTTCTTTAAGTTAATTCAAGTGTAAAATATTTATTAAAATAATAATAATAATGAGTAATTATATGAAACCTTAATAAAAGAATTATTTTTAGAAAATAAAATATACAGCAGAAACTTTATAATACATTAATGGCAAAAAAGAGAATATATATATATATATATATATATATATATATATATATATATATATATATATATATATATATAATATATATATATATAAATATATAATATACAAACTAATTATCACGAAGACATTCAAGTGTATATAGATTGAACGAGAAATGTGTTGATTAATTTTTAATTATTATTTTTTTCTGCTTACTTAGCTTGAATATTTGAAAAGAAAATGATTTTATTATCTTTAATATGAAAAAAGTAAACAATTACCCTCGCTTGTTTAAGCAGCAATGTTTTATTTCACGTCCTTTATAAAAATAACTGCCTGGGGTTTGTTGTGTAAGAAAGTTAAATAAAAACAAATAAACAAAAGCAAAAAAAATTAATCCGTTCAACTGCAATGAAAATAAAATATAATAACTATATTTAATTTAGCGTATTTTTGTATCGTAAAAATGTATGGAAAAAAATAATATAATATTTTGCCTGTATATAAAAACGAGATGATTGTTTATATTAGTTAATATACTTTCAAAACAAAAATGATTTTTAAAAGACCTTTATAAAGTGAGTTCTAAAGAACTTATTTGTATTTAGTCAAAGTATAATGATATAAAATATTTAATAAATATGAAAAAAATATTTATGTGCGAAAAAAAAATACCATTGTGTACATATCAACATTAAATTTTAAAAACTTAATAACTTTATTGAGTTAAAAATCTGTGCATTAATTTATACCAGAAATTATAAGCGAGAGGGAGAAAAACATGATATGACTTTGTAATAGATTTAAAAATAAAACGTAACGAAAATAAAATTAGATAAATAGAAAACTTTTAAGACTAACACAAAGGAAAGATTCTTAACCCTCTTTGTTATGCCTAAAACAAACACATACGGAAGCTTTTGGTGTGTGTGAGTAAAAATAAGGTACGTAGCTCTATAAAAAAAGTAGAAATGTGTGTAACAAAAAAGAACCACATTAACACATTAATGTATATATGACACCCCACAAGAAGGAGGAGATGCGTATGTAACAAAGAGGGAGAGTTAAGTTTTTTTCTTTTTTTTTTTTTCAAGTTTTTTTTTTATTTCATTGTAAAAATGTATAACAATAAAATTGGTGCAAAGAATATAAACGTAACACCTCGTCCTCTCTCTCTCTCTCTCTCTCTTGTCTAAAATTGTACACAAGTGGTCCAAAGGACAAACCAGGTCCCTTGAAGAGTTCTTTATCTGCAGAAAAGAGAGAGAGAGAGATTTTGTTCTGTAGCACATCCCTACTGTTGCAGAATTTACCCAAACCTGTCCACGCATACGAATTAAGGGGTAAAAGATTTGATCCAGTACAGATACTTCTTTTTTTATACAATATATAACAAAAAAACAACACAATATAACGTTAAGAACACAAATACAAAGAAAGAAAAAAAGTCGAACACAGAATAAGAAGTGCAGAATAAAATAAGATTCACAATAATGGCACCATCACCACAGTTGTTTAGTACAAAAGTCGCTATTGTTGTGTATTTTAATGCTATATATAGCAAGGGTGAATATTGTTTGAGTTTTTTTTTTTGCTTGCATATATATATGTAGTGTGTGTATGTGTATGCATGTGCATGTCTGGTCATGCGAGACTTTGCAACAATACGTAAGTAAGAAAGCATTGTTAAACACGTGCGAGTTTTACTTTATATAAGAACCAGTAGTGCTTTTACCGGCGTATGTAAATTTTTTTGTAATTTTTTTTTTATAATATATTATATATAACAATACTAGTTTTATATTATAATTTTTTTGAAAAATAGATCTTTATTGTGTTTTTTTATTTGCCATACGTCTCTATAATATTCTATTGTAGTTGCTTTTTTTTGCTTGCAGGCATTATAAATTTTACATTAATTTTATATTTATACTACAAAAGGAAAAAGTCTAAATATAAATATATTTTTTATAATTTTTTAATGAAACTGGAATTGTAAGATTATAGATAAAGTGCTAATAATTACAATATAGAATCTAAATACTCGTTATACATTTTATCATTTTTGAGAATTTAGTAAAAAAACAAATCACGGTTTTCCTCATTTACACGAAGATATAAATCAAACAATATTAAAGGCATAGAAAACATTGAAACAACATGTTCTAAACACCAAATGGGATCTACAAAACTGATGATATTTTTTACCAGAATGTTAATGTAGCCCCACAAAAGAGCTTGAAAATACTGTAAAGTATGCACTTTGCGTGAATATTCCTGTTTATGACGTCATTAACAGGCAAAAACTAGTATGAAAATGTTGTGCGGGTTGCATAAATCTAAATTTTCTGATCACTGCTACGGAGCTACAGTTGGGTTTTGAGACCAACTAACGTTATTTATATGAGTCCCATCAAGTGTTTTGTGATGTAAATGAAAATGTTTTCATGTTTTCTATGCCTTTAAGATAATCAACATCACATATATCATAAAGAAAGATCATTCTGCCCGAATTTGAGATACCAATTTGTTAAAATTGAATTTTAAATAAAATCTTTAATGTCGGAATTTTATATTTTATGAAGATGATCACAAATAAAATTGTAATGTATTTCAAATGATAAAAAAATAATAATAATAATATAAAAGCAGTTTTTTTTCCACAAAATATGTCAAAGGTAAACAAGAGAAAAATACTGATATAGCATTTCTTCCAGATCAAATTCACTATAGATTTACAAATTATATTCCCTACCTACATAATATAAAATGTTTTATAACATCTCTCAATATAAAAAAAAAGTCCCCTTCTTATTAAAAAATAAAATATATAAATTTATTATTACATTAATGCATTTTTATAAATTTATTTTTCTTATAATTGACATTTTATATATTATACATCAGTATATTAAAAAAAAAAAAAGAAAAAGATATAGATGTTTGAATTTATTGTTCATTCGGGGGTTGCAACTTGATACTGGACTCACGAGTAGACGTTGTACGTATAAGAGAGAGAGAGAGAGAGAGAGAGAGAGAAAAGAGAAGAAAATTTATCATCCCTGCTACTTCTTATATACCAGAGAAAACCGTGCTAGCAGGATTATCAACAAGTATTAAAAAAAAAGTGAAGAATTTTTACTTCTTTACAGACACGATGAGGTAGTGATGATAAGTACATGTAGGAAAAAAATAGTAATAAATTAACCTTACTGCGATACAAACAAAAGAAGTTTTGCTAATATTTTGTATATATATATTTTTACTCTGTTGTTTGCTGTCTCATAACAAGAAATTTTTAAAGTAATAAAGCTTTTTTGTGACAGTTCTCACAGCAGGAGTTTAAGTATAAGAAAATGAAAGAGAAAAAAATTATTTTTAATTCTCTCTCTCTCTCACTCTTACATTTTTTTTTATATTATATAGTGATGTGATCAGCGCTAATAAATATTTGTTTGAAAATTGTGTATAAAGTATTTTTAATTTGAGTTATAACACGGTTAAATAAAATGAATTAATGTCTATTCGTAATATTAATGCAGAAATGGTTATGTTTGATTTTATATTATATATTTATATTATAATATATCATATTATATATTTGTGTTTTATACTTTTTAATTGTTGCAAATATTTATTTATAATTATAGTTAAAGTTTAAATTAAAAATATTTTCAAACACAAAATAATATTTTGATATATAAAATTTGTTGACTATATATATGTGTATAAACAAGAAACGAGTGCCCTCATCATTCATCATTTTTAGTTTGGGTGAATAAAGTATTAGAGGTTGTGAAATTTTATTGTTTGAAATATATTATGTTTTTCATTCCATATTTCCTGAATTATAATAAAATGGTATTGGTATTAAACTTTCATATTATTTTCATATTTGCACGCACGATAGTACATACAAAATTTAACTCAGGGTTGGACTGGCCATAAGGCTTGTATAGCAATCCCGGACTGGCGTCAGTTATACCCATTTTTGGCCCATACACTCCCAAAAAAGGTCTCTATACATAATCTTTGACTATATTTTTTTTTTTAGACAGTCCAACTGGTTAAAAATGACATTATATTAGCATTTTATTGAGACTTTTTATAGGTTATTAAGAATTTCATAAATTCTTATGTGTATATATACATAATTGAATTATAAATAAATTGACATAAAAAAGAGAGCGAAAATGAGAAAACAAAGAGTCCATGAATTACTGCAATTTGCATCAGTTTGGAAATAGAGAAATTTTAATTTTGAATGACATTATACATAGCAGAATTTGATACCAAAACTTGATGCAACTGATGATATGATAACACACCTTAAGTGGCTCAAACTATTTACTGCTTCTGACATAAATTTTAAATTTTAAAATAACTCACCGTTTTATTTTGTTATTAAATATTAAAAAAAAAATATATATATATATATATATATAAAAATGCAAATAACAAACCATTTTTTTTTTAATAAATGTGGAATTTTTACAATACTTTTTATGGTTTATAGAAACAACTTTAAAGTGACATAATAATGTGATAAAATGGAAATAAATAGTGTCTGCGGCACGCGGAGCACGTTGTGTATAAAAAAATACATTAAAAAAAAGTAGCAGCTATATACTCCAAATACATATACATCAATGGCTTGAAAACTGACAGGTAAATAAATTCTATTTGCGAAACAAATGGAATGCGAAAATGAAATAAAAAAAATATGTTTTTTCTACTCAAAATTAATCACGTAATAAAGAATAGAGAATAAATTTTTATATTCAATTCAAAAAAAAAAAAAAAAAAAAAAGATTGGTGTTTTTTATGATTCATAAAAAAATATAAAAAAAATTATGGAAATACTTTGTATATAATATTTTATTTATTAAATTTTTTTATATTTTAAAGTAAAGATATACCATTGTTAGCGTGTTAACCAATACTTTCGTGTGTTAGAGAACAACATAGTTCATCATTCGTGAAACGGCAATTATTATCCAACTTTTTATAAATATCTATATATAAACATATACATAAAGAAGTAAAGAATTACAATTTTCGCGCACTTTTATTATTGTATTTATACATTATACTTAAATTTCAAATATAATTTTTTTTAAATATCATATTTTAGTATCCCAAACGTACATCATGCAAAAAGATCATGAAATGCATGTCAAGCAAAAATCAAATGAAATTATCATTGTTGAACGTCACAGATTTTTAGTATATACAATTCCAATGCAATATAAAATTTTACTCTCATTCTCATATAATTTTTAGAACCTATAAACTGTAAAAACTTGAAAAATATAAAGAAATGTCTTATCGTATACCACTTAAAGGATGTCGAAAATTTTAAGTAGATTTGAATGCAGGGCTATCTGGAACAGTGTACATTGTACAATAGCATCAGATCTCACATCACAATAAAGATTTAAAATAATTATTATTGTACGCATGCAGTATTATAATATTTTTACAATACATGAATGAATGAAATTTGAAAATATATTTCATAACGTCTTTAACATTTTTTTCATAAACCTGTCAAAAAAACTACAAGATCATATTGCAGAAGAGGAAATTAAAGATTAAGATATTAAATAATAATAATAAACTTTATTTATAATCTTATGAATATAAAGGGTTTAAAAAACGATTTTTAAAGAAAAGCAAAAGGGGTGTTTAAATTCATCTTTTTCTTTTTAGCATCATTATTTTTATTTTATTTTTTCTCCCTATATTACTCTGGACATTCACCAACAAAAACATCATAGTCAATTTTCTAATTTGCATATTACATATAGTATTATGACTCTATGAGAAGATACAGAGCAGGTTTTTCCCATACTGGTCATTTCATGGATAAGACGGGACTAAAAAAAATAAATATATACATACATATACATATCTATCATATTATGTTGTATATATGCATTTAGTACCTTTATTTTTTATATATATATATCATCAATAGATTTACTTTTAGCTCATTAATCAGCAACAGTTATAGAGAAGAAAAATAGGAAAGGGGTAAAATGTATATTTATATTATGTTGTTGCTCTCTGATATAATACCCATGTGCTATTTTTTTTATAGTATAATATCTCTTGTATGTTTATATATTTGATTTTTTGTTATGTATTTTTAAGAAAGGAAAATACGATAATAGATTAAAGAAGAAAAAAAAGTTTATTAGTAGTCGACTAACCAGGTGAGACTCGAATGCTTATTATTATTATCATTATTACTCCCAGGTGCTCAAAGATAATAAAATTATATGACATCTTTGATTAAATAAAATTTGCAAACTTTTTTTTCTTTGCTAAAAAAAATATTCTAATATAATTTATAGTGTAAGAATAAATAATATAAAATTATTGTTAAAAAAATAATTCTTTTGAAATGTTTCTTTTATAAAAATGGATAGGATAATAAAATATAAGATTAAATAAGAAAAGGTTTCGTAACTTTTGAATTAATAAAAAAAATGTATATATGTATAAAAAAGAGGAAAGAACAATAAATGACATTAAAAGCCGTTGATGCTATTAGAATTTTTTTTTATGTATTTTTATTATCAAACGTTCTTTTATTAATATAAGAAAAGGAATGGTAAGGGAAAACGAAGAAGAAAAAAAATGGCTTCATTATAGAATGAAAACTGGAAAATTTCTCTCTCTCTCTCTCTCTCTGTTGCCTTTAAGATCGTTGTTAAGGATTATTATAGCAATTGAAACTTTTAATTTATTCTGCCATATAAGAGAAGCTAAAGAAAACAAAAGACTGCAATAAATAATGATAAATAAAAGCTAAATAGTTAGAGCATATTATAATAAGTCTTATTGAAAACTCCGTTTTTCTTTCATGTAAAGCTCTATAAAACGTAACGTTATACTAAATTTCAGATGGTCTATAGTTTTTGCATTATTATAATGTAGTATTTTATTTGTTATTTGGGTACTTAAGATGCAGTACAGAAATTTAGCATATAATATATTAATTTTAGTTGCAATATATGGCAAATTAACTAACAGATGAATAATAAAAAGAAATAATTATATTATTATAATGAAACTAAAATTTCATTAGAAATTTTTCAAAATTTATATAAACAAACAGTCAATTTCTAAGAATTTCCACAAAAACATAAAATTTAAATGTATAATTTGTATAATTCCATAATGTTTTTTTCCCCTCTCTAAATGAATATATTATAAGACAACGTTATAAGAAAGCCGCAAAATGTTATAGAGAATGTTGAACGACACCAACGATAAGATTATATCAGAAAAAAATATACACAGCCTCTGTTTCTATAATATATAATATGTATTATGCTATATAGGAGTAAAAGTCTTTTGTTTTGCGGTATCTTGTCATGTTATACTTGGGCTGTGAACTTACGCGCGGTCACACACACACACGGAGAGAGAGAGAGAGAGAGAGAGAGAGAGAGAGTTGCCTTGCTGCTTGGCTTGCTGTGCTGGACCAATTTTATTGTTCTCCATTGTGTTATGTCCAGAGCTTTAGTTAAGGTAGCAAAACATGTCTCTCAATCTACTCCCACACACATCTCTCTCTCTCTCTCCCTCTCTCTCTCTCTCTCTCTCTCTCTCTCTCTCTCTCTCTCTCTCTCTCTCTCTCTCTCTCTCTCTCTCTCTCTCTCTCTCTCTCTCTCTCTCTGTCTCTCTCTCTGTCTCTCTCTCTCTCTCGCTCTCACTTGGTACGCTCTCGTTACAATATTCGAATACAAAACTGTATTGCGTTCACTTTTCTATATATACTATATAATACTGATTTTATCAGCATCCCCTGCCTTTTACATTCTGATGTTGATTACTTGTTTTATTTTATCAGACAAATAGTTCAATATGTTTATTGAATGAATTTTAAATTGTATTTATTGTAAATAATATAAATTAAGAAGTAGTTAAAGATAATTTAATTAATTAATTATTAATAAATCTAAAAACTATACAGCAAAATATTTTTAATCGAATTTAATATTTTATTTTACTTATGAAACATCTAAATACAATAAGATTTAATGAGGTTATCTAAATGAGAGAAGTTTTCTTTATACATGTCTTTCTAATGAAATGAAATGAAAACAATACATTTTTCTATACCATTTATATACCACTTATATAATGAATAGCAAGTAACCATATACTGTTAAGTTATGGGATATAATATAATCCAATATCAACTGTATATAATATAATAATATAATCTAACTAAATAAAAATTGAAATCCTTATTAAGATTAAATTGTATTGTCGGTAAAAAAAATATATATAAAAGAGAAAGAGAACCACAAAGTGAACAACTTAACAAAAGACGAAGAAAAAAAAAGTATAACGATTCCCACGTTTAATAAGGCGACGACTAAAGACCAAGCCTTTTTAATATACATACGTCCTTTATTTTATATTTTTTATCAAGACATTTTTACTGCATTGCACCATAAGTTTATAAAATATGTGACCACCTCTTTATATCAAAAGCACCTTCAATAACACATACACCAAACATTTATATTACAAGGGAGAAAAAAAAAAGAATAGAAAAATGGAGACAAGGAAATAAAAAACACACACACATATCTTTTGGGTGAACATTTATGTTACAGGTAGCTTGATATGCATGCATATATGCTTATACAATATCTTTTGTATTTTATCCTATATAGCTCCCACTGTATATACCCCTTTTTTTATTATTATTTTTTATATTATATAAGAAAAGAGTCTTAAAAAAACATTTATCTTTTCGATGTCCTTTCTTTCTTTACTTCTTTTCCATCTCTATATAGAGTTTAGTTTATTATAGAAATGTCTTCTTTCTTTCCCTCCTACAATATTCTTGTCGTTCGATCTTGTATATTATAGTTTGTATTTTTATTGTTTGTTATAAATAAATGCTATTGCAATGCTTTTACATTGTATATGTATTCATAATTCAAACAAATAATATAGTTTTGTCTTCCTTTTTTTTTTTTTTTTTTTTTTTTTTTTTTTTTTTTTTTAACATCGTTCGTGTGTTTGCTTCAAAGGGAAAAAGAGAAAAGAACAGTTTGTATGTTACTTGCTCTTTTGTATATTATATTGCAATGTAAAATTATTTTATATTTTAATGTTTTTCAATTTTTTTAGAGTATTGAAATGGAATAGTCACGACTCAATTTTATTCTGTATAGTAGTATATTTTCATTGTATTGTTCTTGTTTCACAGCAATCATAAATTGCAAACATTCTCTATTGAAATTCAATTGGATCACATTATGTAATTTTATAATTAAATTTTTTTTTTTTTATCTTAATAAATTTTTAGTATTTATTAAAAAATGTACTTGTATATAAAGACCATTCTTGCATCATGATTGAAATTAAATTTACACTGATTACTAAATTATACTAAATGAAAGTGTATTTTATGTTTTGTTGAACGAAATAAAAAAAATTAAAAAGGATGAACACACATTACACAGACACTAATCAATCAATGTAATAAATATCAAGAAGTTCACACCCTAAAACTGTATTATAGTTCAAAGTTGGAAAATGCATACTTTTCGAAGACACCATATTACGGTTCAAGTCCCAGATATAAAGTTCTGTGAAAATTGCAGTATTTTAATTGTTTCAATAACAAAAATATTTCAAGTTACGCCGCATCGTATTATATACGTCCATTTGTCAAAGCTATTTTATTAAGAAACAATGATTGAGATTTTTCATACGATTATAACACTATAATATTTTGTTTATTGATAATGGCTACTGGAACCCCTCCTTATAAACAATTTAGTATATTATAATTTATTTAAACAAACGTGAACTCAATATAATTAATATTTCGCAGTATTGCCATTAAATAAACCATCATAACTAGAAATACAAATGAAACAAGAGAGAACCGTACTTCAAGTTGACACTAAAGCTTGGTTTGTGTACTGGCCATTATTATTTTTCACTAAACTTGATTAGCAATGTTATTTAGTGTGTAATATCTAATTATTATTGTGCTTATACGTTCATGTGACCAATAATTGAAGTTGATTTTAAATTAAAGTTCTTTAAGTGCTCCATAACAAACATAAGATATATTTATACTCTATATTATATTAACATAACCAAGGATAATGATCGAAAGAAACGGAAAAAATATTAACGTATGTTTCCGTTCTTTTTAACAAGATATAGGGGATGTAAGCAAGGAAACAGACGAGAGAGAGAGAGAGAGAGAGAGAGAAAAGAGAAATATTTAAAGTATAAAGTGCTAGTCGTTTATAGCTTCATATTATAGTTAAAATGCATCTAAGATTAAAAAAAAATGTGAATAAAGTGGAGAAAAATGAACTATAGGGTATGCAACCCGCTGAACAAATTTAAGCAACGTTGATACAGGTTAAGAGAGTTCTCTCTCTCTCTCTCTCTCTCTCTCTCTCTCTCTCTCTCTCTCTCTCTCCTCTCTCTCTCTCTCTCTCTCTCTGCTTTTTATTATGTATATGTGAATAGTTAGTTACTTTTCAACTTTGTCTGTATCTAAATATATTACAATATGTAGTATACAGTAAATATATGTAAATAGGTATCGGAGAAACTCATTTAGGTTTATTAAAATTGCTCCTAACAAAATATCAAATTGGTTAAGTTTTAGTCTCTCTTTTTTGTTTCTTTTGTAGCCATGGATTTTTTTTTTTTTTTTTTTTTTTTACTGAGAGTGAGTATAAAAAAAGTGTGATGAGATGAATTGCTAAAGTTGACAATTAAATAAACATTTTTAATATAACAACATAAGAAATTAGAAAAAAACAACATCAAATATCTATTGATGTTTCACACAC
>OX439128.1:41127392-41211766 GCA_949318235.1 Ecdyonurus torrentis | reverse complement strand
GAACTATAGGGTATGCAACCCGCTGAACAAATTTAAGCAACGTTGATACAGGTTAAGAGAGTTCTCTCTCTGTCTGTCTGTCTGTCTGTCTCTCTCTCTCTCTCTCTCTCTCTCTCTCTCTCTCTCTCTCTCTCTCTCTCTCTCTCTCTCTCTCTCTCTCTCTCTCTCTCTCTCTCTCTCTCTCTCTCTCTCTCTCTCTCTGCTTTTTATTATGTATATGTGAATAGTTAGTTACTTTTCAACATTGTCTGTATCTAAATATATTACAATATGTAGTATACAGTAAATATATGTAAATAGGTATCGGAGAAACTCATTTAGGTTTATTAAAATTGCTCCTAACAAAATATCAAATTGGTTAAGTTTTAGTCTCTCTTTTTTGTTTCTTTTGTAGCCATGGAAGTTTTTTTTTTTTTTTTTTTTTTACTGAGAGTGAGTATAAAAAAAGTGTGATGAGATGAATTGCTAAAGTTGACAATTAAATAAACATTTTTAATATAACAACATAAGAAATTAGAAAAAAAAAACATCAAATATCTAATGATGTTTCACACACGTGAAACAAGGAAGAATTTTTCTTTTTTTATATAACATATTTCAATCTCCAGAGATTAAACTGACAAACACATTTCTATATGTATATAGCCTCGATATGTTCATGGGAACTTTTTTGTGTTAAGTTTCTTGAGTCTTTATTTATTCGCCATGTAACTTTACTAGGTTTCATCTCACGATAGGGAGCCGAACAAAACATATAAACTGAAAAACATTGAAACAAAAATATATATTGTTTTTATGTTCTACAAAGCCATATAATAATAGTAAATAATAGAAATCAAAAGCCTTCTAATGTACTTCTTATATAATATATATATAGCAGTAGCTAAAAACAATTAATATAAAAGCTGGTAATAAACAAAACAAAATAAAAGAAATATAATATATAACAAGTAAAAGAAAAAAAAATAAAGATTGAATAGAAAAACGTAAGAAAAGAAAAACTTTTAGCTATATGGAATAAAAATAATATAATAAAAGAAAATACTGCCAAAGGGCTTTACAATACTGAAAAAAAAAATCATTACAAATAATATCGCATCTCGTTTAAAAGAATACACAAAAGATAAGTGTTAGATGGATGCACTTTAATTCTCGCTTTCTGTATTCTGACACATCATTAATATCCGCCAAGCTAAAAAGACCTGATGCTTAGAGCTATATTATATACATAACATCATGGGGTGGCATATAACCATTATAACATATATGTATGTATATGTATATATATATATATATATATAATATACAAAATGATAACTATAGGTAGCTAGCTTCTGTATATTATAAACTATATAATATATTTTTATATTATATAATGCCCTAAAGCATTACTAAGTATAGAAAATATGAGATCACGTTTTAGTAATGCTGTACAAGGACAAAACTCATGTATCAATGAATATCTTACTAATTACGTGTCTAAATTTTAAAAATATATAATATATTTTATTGTATTATATATATAATGTATATATATGATGATGTTCTTTAATATGTTATTAAGTCAAATATATTTATAAACTTATTTTCATTATAGTGTTTTTTGTTATGAAGAGAGATTTTTTTAATTAATATTTTCACTATTTAGAGCACCAATGCAAACAATTATGATTAGATTGGAACTATATGGACAATTTAAACACAATGAATATAATTATTACATCATTATAAATGCTAAAGTAATAATATTCATACTTTTGTTTAAATTTTATTTATATTGTATATAAAGTTGAAAGATTTCAAGAATACATTTCTGATTAATGAACAGAAAATATTTAATTCACATAAACCTATACAAATAAATATTATCAATATTTTATTATTATTTTAAACTCATTATTTATACAAAATCCAACCAAGGCATAGCCTTATCATTCGGTGCATAATATTTTTACACATGTATTAATTTATATTTTTAAACTATATACAATTATGTGTTAAATTGAAGAGAAAAAAAAATACCCTTTAAAAAAAAATTTTTGAAACATTTTGCAATTGTAATTACATATAAGCAATTACTTGTACACTTCATCATTTCTTGCTTTGCTAAGTTCAAGTACACACGGTTTCTTCAATCATTTCCGTTACAAATATTTAAACAGTTTTTTTTTTCCTTACTTAACCAATGATGATTATAGCACATTTTGCTTAAACCATTAATATAAGAATTCCCATGCGTAATTGCGCAAAGAAAAAGAATACGCGGTTATAAAGACAAAAACGGATTACTATAATAATAAAGAAAGAAAGGATATGGACTCAAATGACTATAAATATTTAAACGTTTCATATATATATATATATATATAAGGATTTATGATGATAATAACATTGTTTGTACAGTTTATTATTAATGATTAATGATAATATATTAATGAGTAATTTTCTTTAAGTTCCATATATGAAAGCATCAGATCTAAAACTTATTTTTTTTTATCTGTTTTTAAGCCTAAAGCAATGGAAATGATGCTCATTAAACAATAATAATGTAGTAGCCACAGAATTTAATGAGTATACTTTGTATGTTGAGAGCAAAATTAATAATCCTATACAAATTAATTTTTTTTGTAATATAAATATATTTTTCATTCAAAAAAGCTAAATATTAATTTTAGTTGCATTTTTTTTATATAATATGTATTTGATTGATTTATACGCTTTATGCTTTGTTAGTTTGTTATTGCCCAAGGGATTCAAAATGTTTTTGACATAATTAAAAATAGAACAGAGTATGCTCATCCTTTGTATATGATATTATTGTATATTATTAACACTAAATTTAATTTAATTTTCTTCTAATTTAACACGAGTATTTAATTAAAAAAAAAATCTTTACTGTTAATTTTATACTATAATAATGCTTCTTACGCACTTATCCATACAAGATACTAAAAAAAAGAACGTAATTTTTCTTTTATTTATTTAAATAAAAACTAAAATAATTTAATTTATAGAATAATTAAAAATTAAATTGTCATTATATAACACCCAATGACATAAAAATACAACATTTAATTACTACGAATTATTAGACATTATAATATAGCTCCTATACGTAAATAAATTTAACACCTATTCGTGATTTTAAACTACAAATCATAAACGAGATGAAATATTTTGTTTTATATTTAAAAAAAATAAAAGTTTAACGTAGATTTTTTTTTGTTGATATTAATTAATTAGGTGGTGAATATATAGAGAATAGGATTGCATGTGACTCCCTGCTGATTTAGCCGGTGGTGTTTGTATTTAGCACTCGGCAGCCATTGCTTACTTGTGGTGTGGTAGACAAGTAAAGCAAGTAAGCAAGCAAGTCAGCCAAGCCAAGAGGACACATAAATCAATAAGACCCCCCTCTCCCCCCCCCCCATACAACCTCACCTCCTCCTCCTCCTCCCCCTACCTCGTCTCATCTCTTATGAACAAGTTGATTGAAAGAGCACGCGAATATTTATACAAGGTCGATTTAAACAGCCTTCACTTTTTTATTTTAACTTATTGTTTTTATTTATTATTATTTTAGAAATTTTATAATTGTTTTATTACATTTTTTTAAAACAACAAAAAATGACATTGTTATGTTAATTATTATAAATATTTTCTTTCTTTTTTTAATTCTAAATGGTATTATTGTCTTTTTTTATTATTGTTGTAATTATCATGATTGACTGTTATTAAATATAACATATTTTTTGATCAAAAATATAAAAGTTTTGATGATGTGTAAGTTTAGTATTATCACCAATTTTTTAGTGTCTTAAAATTTAAAGTATAATTTTGGGAGAAATTTTTGAACTGAGAACTAATTATAACAATAAAGTATAAACAAACAAATATCAATATTATTTTTATAATTAGCCACAACTTATATGAATAGAATTTATGCCAGAAAAAAAAATAACAACAAACATTTTTGAGTCAAACCAGAAAACAAAATTACGCAAGTCATACCATTTAATACCTGTTTTTAAAAAATTGTAGGTTACATTACTGTATATTTGTTCATTAATTTTTTTGACCAAAAAAAAAAAAAAACAACAAAAAAAATTAAAATTTATGATGATGACTTTGCATACTTATATAATTACTTAATAACATTATATTCTTTATAAGTTTTTATGCTTTTATAAATTTAAAGTATATTATTTTATGTAAATATATATTTAATTAAACTTAACATCAACCTTAAAATAAAAATAAATGTTACAAAGATCAATGTTTGAAAAGGAAAGACAGGCATACTACAAAAATCATTTAACACATACACACTTTGCATCACTCATCATCGGTTTTAGGGACCTTCTCTCTCAGTCTCTCTCTCTCTCTCTCTCTCTCTCTCTCTCTCTCTCTCTCTCTCTCTCTCTCTCTCTCTCTCTCTCTCTCTCTCTTTTCTCTCTCTTAGTTCTGCTTGTTTGAGCAATTAAGACGATTCAAAGTAATGTTTGTTTTGTATCTCAAAACAAATTACCTCTTTTTTTTCTTTTTAGTGTAGGTTTTGATTGAAACAAGTGAGTAACTCTACAGCCCTTACAAGTGCGTGTGTTCAAACAGTTGCATAGCTCACAGGATATAAAACTACTAACACAATAAAGCAGCTTAAAAAAAAAAACAATTTCAAATTTAACTTTATATAATTGAAATAACAATTATTTTTAAATCATGTCAAATATACATTTAAACCTCGTAAATTTTTATAACAATAACAAAAAATAATACATATTAAATAATAAATATAATGCAATTTATGTACCTTATTATTATACAGTAAACTTGAAATGATGTATGAAAGAAACTTATTGTTTTTTGTATGTGTTTATATTATATATATACACACACATACATTATATTATAATATCAAGTAAGATTATAATTGTTGTGTCACGAAGTTTCAAGTCAGTCAAGTTTTTGGTCCATTAACATGCGAGGAGAGTGAGAGAGAGAGAGAGAGAGAGAGAGAGAGAGAGAGTGCAATTGACTGACGACGAGTAAGACGTACATGTTACACCTTGCATTCACCTGTGTTTTTCTTATCTCACTAATTACGAGATTTTGTAACAAAACAAAATAACTTTTTTTAAACTTGAATAAACAATTAAGTTAGTTTACTTTCTACGTCTATCAAAGAGAGAGAGAGAGAGAGAGAAAACGACTTTTATTTAACAATATTGCAACATATTAAATATAAAAAAGTAACACTTTGATTTATGTATATTATAATACTTCTATTGTTTTTAATAATGTATTGACTTGTGATATTATTATTATTATTATTTATATTTTCTATATTCTCAATTGATTGGAATGTTTCCAATAATATAATATATCTTATTAATCATTATATATATATATATATATATATATATATATATATATATATATATATACGGGAATAATTTTTTCTTATATAAAATGATGTTACATACACTATATATATATACATATCTATAAGGTATTGCAAATCTAACGGGTTTTATATTTCAAGTTTAAGTTGTTTATTTCAAAGGCTTGGCTTTATAATAGGTAAAAGTTGGTTACTACTTTAGTTTCACCTCTCTCTCTCTCCTCTCTCTCTCTCTCTCTCTCTCTCTCTCTCTCTCTCTCTCTCTCTCTCTCTCTCTCTCTCTCTCTTCCTTCCTTGTTCTTTGGTCAGTCCACACTAGAAGTAATTGTCTTTACGCATATTAGGTCGACTGGTTTGTACCTTACATCACCATTTATATAAAAACAATTCTTAAACATTAAAAAAAAAATAAAAATGGCCTGAGGTTCATATTATATATATATATATATATATTTTAATATGATTCCTTCATATACAAGAAATTAAACGAATGTCATGAATATCTATAATGTTATATATACATGTATATATTACGTATTTTAGTAGCTAAATGTATCATTGCGTATAATATACTTCGTATACTTTATATTATAGTGGGCTGATTTAAATTATACTTGAATATAAAGTGAAGTAGTGCTTTTTTTTATTATTAGTATTGTATTTTATTTTGCAGTTTGCCCTTGGTTATATTAAATAAAAATTATTTTATTTTCTATATATATAATATATGAAATACATACTAAATAATAGTATTTAAAAATATATACATGTCACTGTATATATAAAACTTCAAAAGTATTATATGCATACTTTTTTTTTGTGTTATTATTTATAATAATATGAAATATATACTATAAGTTATAATTCATGGCCTTATATAAATGTACAGGTGTTTATCATTTTTCAATAGGTATATAATTAACTTTTATTGTTGTTCTATCAAAAAACTTATTGTTATATATTACATATAAATGCAACTTTATTATTATTAAAATGTGAAAGGATTTTTTTTTTACCGGATAAAATAAAATAATAATATATTTTCATGCAAGATAATTATTATTAGTTTAAGTGTTTTATCACGAAGTTGTAAAAATAAATTTTAATTTGGAAATTAAGTTTGATTTTTTTTTATTTAATAATATGGTGTTAATATATATTTTTTTTATAAAAACAAAAATGTTGCTTTTGTAAGAAATAGCTGAAATAATTATTAATTCACAGTTCAAGCTTTTATTATTATTTTTATTTTCTAGTAGAGAGCAGACTGCTTTAAAGAATTTTTCATGATGTCAGAAATAATACAAGTCTAAATTTTATGGTTAATTAAATATTACAATATCTATAGTGAAGAAACTAAACGATTGAAATTAATCTGCATATTTGTTGATATTTTTACAAGTGTTTAAATATTTTGACTAAAATATTTTACTGTGACTTTTTTTTTTTTTTTTTTTTTTACTAAATTTATATACACTAATTGAATGGATAATTTCTTTGAAGGTGGTAGCTGTTTTTATTTCTCTCTAAACAAGCAACGCTTTTGTTATTTGTATTTAATTTAATTTCTTGATGTAAAAACTACCACATGTACTCTGCACAAGTATCATAATTGTTTGGGACTGAACTATGTGATATATTGCTTTTAAAATTGTATTGATTTAAAAATTAAGTTTTTAGATTTTTCAAACAATTAAAATCTAAAATAAAATAAAGCTTCAACTAAAAAAAAAGTTATAAATGTTTATGAAATCTGCAATTTGAAATCAAAAATTCTCTCTCTCTCTCTCTTTCTCTAGACTGACTCAGAATTAAAAATAATAAATTTCAGTACTTTACATTTATTATTATATTTTTATAAATAAATATTTTGGCATTTCTTTGCAAAGTAAAGTATTGTGATATAAAGTATGACATATGATTTTATTTCCCACACTGCGTGATGACAAATGTTCTCTAATATATAATGTCAAATCTTAAAGTAAATTTAATTTTTTTTTCCTTGTTGCTCTTTTCTTGATATGACGTGGCAACTGAGAGGTTTCTCATTGTTACGTCAACAATGTGGGTGTCGAGAACTTTTCATCCACAGTACCTCACCCTCCTTATCCCTCTTATAACTTTACTCCCCTTGTTACATATATATTTTTTCTCCCTTCTTTAATAAAATATATTATATAATTCAATGTATAAGGTTTTACCTAGTCATAAGAAATAAGAGGTTTACGCAGTATTACTGACCTATTACTGAGTAAAAATAAATCAATAGTTGTTAAACATTTATTTGGCTTACTCTTAAAATGTAATGTTATATTATAGAGTTTGTATAAAACTTGTTTATCATGTAGTACTAAATTTCTTTTTAGTTTTTGTGCTAAAGTTTCTTAAAGGAATAGACCAGAGAAAAATATAAGCATTTATATCACAAAACACTTGATGGGACTTACATAAATAACTTTAGTTTGTCTCAAAACCCAACTATAGCTCCGTAGCAGTGATCAGAAATTTCAATTTATGCAACCCGCACAACATTTTCATACTATTTTTTGCATGTTTCTGACGTCATAAACATGAATAGTTAATTAAATTGCATACTTTACAGTATTTTCACGCTCTCTCGTGGGGCTATCATTAACATTCTGGTAAAAATTGTTAACAGTTTGGAGGATCCCATTTCGTGTTTATTTTTTTAAAAAGCACATGTTGTTTTATGTGGTCTATAACTTTAAGTTTGCAAAATATGGCAAAATCTTTCAATTATATTTTTGAAAAGAAATATTTAACATTGGAATATTAAATTTTGAAACAGGGGAAATATAAATTTTCTAAAAAATCTTGTATTGTCTGCGAATGAAAAAAGTCTATCTTGAAAAAAAGGGAATAAGTCCGTAAAAAAAGTCTCGTATCAAGTGGAATAATTAAATTGTGTTTAATTAATTAGTAATTACTAATTAATAATATTCAATATGATTGATAAATATTTTTTAAGATTAGTAATAAAATATGATTTTTTTTTTATACAGTAAAACTCACAAATTATATTTATAGAACAATTTTTTCATACATCCTGTATGTTATACTAGATCTGTAAAAAAATGAGGACAAAGTGCAAAATAGTTGTTAGCGACGTCCACAATGGTTACCCCACCTGTAAGTTAAGTATATAACAAAAAAACAAGTTCGTCCCCTTGAGGATAAATATGAAGGAAAAAAAAATCTTGAATGTAATAATAATAATAATATATAAAAAAAAAATATCTGAAGGAAACAACAAGAAATAATAATATAAAAAAAAAAAGTTTAAGTAATTTATTATGGAAATGTGTATGAGTACCACCACGCCTCTTTTATATTTCTTGTATACTTATATAGAAATTGTGATAGTTGCGAGTCGATAAATAAAAAGCAAGTTTTTGTCATGGAGAGGATACTTTTTTTATATATATGTATAATATAAGTAACCACAAAAAGAAGTAGCAAAAATAATCCTCTTTTTCATTTGGATATATTTATACACACACACACAGAGTATTATTTTTTTTTTAGGATTTTTTATAAAGAATTTCTACATTGAAAATTATCATATATATAAATTTATATTTTTGTTATATTATTTTTCCATGTTACTTTTAAAATGCAAGAAAAAATATAAGCTAAGCTAAGTTTGAAACATGCCTGATGGTTCATCTGCATTTTGCATTTTTTACTTTTCTAAATTATATTTTTTATTATAATCCCTTACCTATCTGCGTCAATGTATCAGCCACTTTGATGTCATAAAAAAATATATTTAATTCAAAATATTTTGAGGTCAACATTGTTTTGTTACAAAATTTTGTTAATCTTTAATTTTTCCCGTTAAAGATTTAGAATTTTGTTAGCTTTGTGATTATAGATGTCTATCATTATAATCTCTATGTTTCTTTCTCTTTTTGTATATATAAGCAATTTCCATTTTCAGTATTTTTGAATTTATTTTTATATTAAATTTATTTACTATGTTGATTGATTATTTTATAATATGTTATTAATTTTTCAATAATTTTATTTAAAAAAAAGATAACTCTCTCTCTCTCTCTCTCTCTCTCTCTCTCTCTCTCTCTCTCTCTCTCTCTCTCTCTCTCTCACGTGCAGCTTGTATAAATCCAATTATCATAATATATAAGGAGCTGAATTTTATATAAAAAAATCAAATAAAAGGGAAGACATAGATGTTTTCAGTAACAATAGCAAATCAAACAAAAATTCAATCAAACTTACTCCCCTGCTGCATTAAAAAACTGAAAGAAAAAATACAAAAGCATTCATAATGAAATATACAAAAAAAAATATTTAAAAAAAACTTTTTGTATTTAAAAAATATATACACAAAAAAAGGCTGATTCTTTAACAATGAAATTAAGTCATTTATTATATAAAAGAAATCATAATAAATCAAAGAAAATAATTTAAGGAATGCACTTTTGTAAGCTTTAGCTTTTAGTGTACATAATTTTTTCTTTTCTTTGTTATTTATTTCAAAATGCCAAAATAATTTTTTATTTTATTGTATGTTATAAAATATAGTAAATCAATAAATTCATATATAATAAAATTGCAAATTAAAATCGTGATTATATAAGAGTCATGCAGAATATAATAATAATTTATTTATAAATATATTTCTTATTCATTACGCATTCATTAATAAAATATACAAATAATATACAGATATGTGTGTATATATATATATGAATAACGAAAATTATTATTATTATTATTTTACAATATAGGTAGGTGAGATATAATTATGTAGTTTCGTGATTTGCTTTCTAATTGTGTATTTTATAAATGTAATATATTAACAAACCTCTTTCATATTAATAATAGAAACTAGAACTCAAGAAGGAAGCACTCTCATCTTAAACACGAGAGAGAGAGAGAGAGAGAGAGAGAGAGAGAGAGAGAGAGAGAGAGAGAGAGAGAGAGAGAGAGAGAGAGAGAGAGAGAGAGAGAGAGAGAAAATTTTGATATACATTATACGAGAATAATAGAAGCTTGATTTTGTATACGACAATTGTTTACAATTATTTTCTCAAAACAATTTACTCGTCAATCATATACATGAATGTTTTCACTTCAAAATCTTTACATAATACTGTATATATATATATACGTAAGTAATAATAATAATAACAACATGCTCTTGTGTTGACATTATTATATAAATTTTCTCTCTTGTCAGAAACAATATTGAAATTTAGAACATATATGTTAAAATAATAATAATAACGCACTAAAATTTCAATAACAATCAAATTATTATAAATTAATCAACAATAATTATACAAAATAATTTGGTATAATATTATATAATATGTCACATTTCAATGAATGTTTGTCTCCAAGAAAATTTTAATAATGAATTTATATATTGTTCAATATTATTTTGAAGCTCAAAGAATAGTACGCTCATTGAATATGTTCATAAATGTATAATTTATAATATGTTTGTGTGTGTGTGTATTATATAATATATAAGTATAAAATAAAGGGCTTAGTCCTTCATATTTGGCTCAAACTTACACAAATAATAATTTAATGCGTTAAGAGAGAGAGAGAGAGAGAGAGGGAGAGAGAGAGAGGGAGAGAGAGAGAGGAAACAAAATTTAAGTGCAATTACATAAAATAAAGAAAACACACTATTTAAATGAGAACAGAATATAAATATATTATTTGCATACAGAAGCAATGAATGTGTACTGTATAACATAAAAATATAACACAATAAAAAAGAGGCAGACCAAAAAGTTACTCAGTTATATAATATTTTTGCTACGGATGAAGTATTTCAGACCGCACACATTTTCCAAATAATTACGAGGTATTTTTATTATTTGAATTAGAACAAAATGACAACTGGAATGTTATATATAGAAAAGGAATCGCTCATCTCATCATATATATATATATATATATATATATATATATATATATATATATATATATATATATATATATATTATATATACCTAATAATTAAAAAGAATGAATAGTATCATTTCTAATTACTATAGATTGTTTTTTATATAAGAATTAATAATTAATCACGAAGTCAGGACAATAAAATTAATTAATGAATTAGTCTTCTTGTTCAAAGTAGTATTTGTTTTGTTAAGGGTGATAATTACATATATTGCAAGTTTAAAAAGAAATGTATTAAAAATAATAAATAAGAAGAAATGACAATTGAAATACAAATTTACATGGGGAGACATGATAGTGAATCTCCCTTTACTCTAATTACTAGAAGTTAAAAATAATTAATTACCAATTCAATGTTAATTTTTATTATACGGTGTCATCAAAGGTTTTATTTTTTTCCTTTTGAAAATTTAAAGATCCGGTTTCCTGCGATAATGAACTTTTACTCAACTCCAATAAAAAATATTCTTTCAAAAATAATCTTATATTTCTCTGATTTTATATACAACACGATTGAAACATTAAAATTGGAGTAATATCACCCTATATTTAATTGCTGCAAGTATTTTTCAAGAGAATTGTTTATTATATCTGACGTGATTCTAAAAAATGTCGATAATATTAATAATAATTTGTATTGTATAATTTGCAATATGCACCAACTACTGCATTTTTTAAACACTATAATTAAAATTAAAATGTATATATTTATGATATTATTTTATGTCAAGTCTGTAATTTAAAGTACACCATCATTATTTTATTAATGTATACAATAAAATCGATGCAAATATTCACAAATCATTGACATCAAATATTAATGATGAAATTACATCATTCCTATATACTCAACAAATTTTTACATGCAAAAATACAACAAAAATATAACATTGAAAACATTGAGAAATTTTTTCCAAGTGCTTTCAATTGAAAAAAAAAAAAAAAAAAAAAAAAAAAAAAAAAGGAACAAGAAGAAGAAAACTTAACAATTCCAATATGACCCTTGCATCTACATAATATAAAAAAATATTATATTAAAAAAAAAAAAAAAAAAAAAAAAAAAAAGAAACGTATAGAAAGGAAAATATAACAAAAGAGACTGAAAAAAAATCTTATACAATAACAAACACTTATTAAAAAATATGGGAAAAAAATAATAAAGAGGAGATAAGAAAACCTCATTAGTGCAAATCAATATTTCCGTTGATGTTATTATTATTATTGTTGGTTTCCCTTCGCTTGTTTCTCGTTTTATTTCATTGTTGCACCACGTACATCGAGTACATTTCAAGTAGGGTGCAGAAAGAGAGAAAGAGAGAGAGAGAGAGAGAGAGAGAGAGAGAGAGAGAGAGAGAGAGAGAGAGATTGCATGAGGGTGATATTTTTTTATTCTTATTGTAATTGTTATTTATTCATGTTTGCAGACAAAAACCTATTAATTAACAAAATATTTTTTTTTATAGATCTGAAATAACAAATTAATATTCCATTACTTTGCAATATTTTGTAAACTAACAAAATGACGAGTTTTTTTTTTCTCATTTCATAAATTTTAAATTCTACTTCATAAAATACCTTTTCTTTGTACACAGAAGCATTTTGCTCATATAAAAATTATGAATATTTTAAATATAAAGGTGTGAATTTTAAAAGTTTATTATAATAATAATGCATTATACTTTATTACGTTACCACATTAATTCTCACTTATATAATAATTATAATAAAAATGCAATGCATCATATTATATAAATATGAACTCTATGTATATATATATAAAATATAAGTTTTTATTTTAAAAGGTGTTTATATGCATTATCCAATAAGAATGCAAATGAGTTTTATATTTATAAATGACATAAAAACTTATGATTTATAATTTTGGACAACTTGTTTTTTTATATGCATTATATGACTTACAACCAGTAGATTTTCTGTTTTAAATAAGAAGTTTGTTTACACCTGACGCGGATTTTTTTCCTTCTTCTTTCTTTTCTTTTTTTTTATACATAGAGAGCAGTCCACTTAATTTACAAAAGTTTTCTCTTGTCGACAAAAATTATAATCAGAAAAGTTATGGTCGGATGAGTTTTATTTATATACATATAAAAAATAGGTTATCAAAGGTAAAAAGAAAACCCTGTGAAAATTTAAAGCAAAAATAAGAAAAAATATTTGTCAAAAATAATAATATATTTATATTTCTTGTTTTTAAAACATTTTGATATATATATTTTTTTTAGGTATTAAAAGATAATGATAAAACTTAAATATTCTTTATAAATAAAAAAGTATAAAAAAAAAACTTGCTGGATTAGAAAGAAAACGACTTTTTGTAATAAAAGCAATATTTTTTTCCTCACTTTAGGGAGATGGAAATGAGATTCTTGTGTGAGATGGATGGGAAGGTGAGAAAATAAGATTTTTCTAAAAGAAATAATATAAAAAAAATCACACACACATAAAAAAAAAACGTTGTTTCCTAACTTCCTGTGCCACTTAAGGTTTGTAAAATTCAGTTTACGTCTTTCGTAAAGTTATCACAAATGTAGCTGATTTGTCACCAAATATATATTATGCAGCTTAACTCATTTTATAAGCTTTCAGAATTGTAATCTCCCAGAATGAAACTGATTTCATATATAATAATAATAAATAAAAATCTATTTACATATGTTATTTTATATAAGGAGAACGAGAGAGAGAGAGAGAGAGAGAGAGAGAGAGAGAGAGAGAGAGAGAGAGAGAGAGAGAGAGAGAGAGAGAGAGAGAGACAAGAAAAAAAGTCAACAAAAAATTTCGTTACATGAATAAATTTTTTATAAGAACCAATTTTTATGTTTTCAATCTAATTTTTACATTTTTTTTATATTATGTTAAAAGAAAATGTATAAGAAAACTTTCTTTTAAAAATAATATATAATGGGTTTATTTATATAATGTTGAAAAGTTTTTAAGGAAAATGACATATCAAATATACTTATATATATATATATATATATATATATATATATATATATATATATATATATATATATATATATATATATATATATATATATATATATATATATATATATATATATATATATACAATATAATATATATATATATATGTATATATATATATATATATATATATATATATTTCAATCAATGTTGTGATATTTAGGCAAATGATTGGTATTTTTTTTACATCAGGTTATACTATTTTTGAATATTATTCATAAAATTTGGTTATAAAAATATTTTTATAATTGTCAATTTTTTTGTTTCAATTCACAAAGGTATATAATATTTACTATATTTATACAATATTGTGACTTTATTTAGCAAATATTAAAAATAAGCATTCACAATTGAATAAAAAGAATATAATATGATAATTGATTAACATAGTATATAGAAACTAAATATATAAATGAAATCAATTTAAATAAAAAATCATTGCTGATAATAACTTTCAGTTATATAAAGGAAACTTATTTTAATGATATTTCTTTACTTTTAATAACAATAGGAACTTGTCACACATCAGTGGAAAATATAGTACTTTTTTTTTTCAAACTTCGACATTATTCTCATTGACTTCGTAATAGATTATATTTTTTTCATATATATATATATATATATATATATATATATATATATATATATATATATATATATATATATTCCCCCCACCTACATACTCGCGCGTATAGCAAAAAGTTATTGAGTGTTTGGACGTTGAGAGTCGCGTGTTCTCGACAACCTAATTACCCCCAACCCCCTCAATCTCACCATGGGGATCCTGGCCTGCAATCTCAAACTCACCCCAACCTCTAACACAATATACGCAATTTAGAGCACTTCGACAGCTACATCATTATTATTTTTTTGTCAAACATTTATTTCATATTGTGACAATCATAATCTTGATTTATTTTTTATATAAAAAATGTATGTTCAAAATTTTAATTTTCTTTGTGAATTTCATGACAGTGTATTATGATATTATACTATACAAATGATAAAATTATTTCAATGCATGAAATAAAAAAACAATAAAAAATATGCACGGAAATTTATTCTATAAGTTTAAGGAAAAACGTTATCGTATGAAAGCTCATTTATATATTTTTCTTTGCAACATAATATAAAAAAAATATATTACGATCTTCCTACAAAAAATTAAAGAGAGAATGAAGAGACATACATAAACATCCCTTAAAGCTAATATTTAAAAATATCAATTTTTATAATTAAAAAAAATATATAATGTATATAAAAATTTCAATTAACAACAATTTTTTTATATAAAAGCCTTTTAAACAAAATATTATAATTAATATTTAAAAAAAAATAATTAATATAATATCAAAAGAAGTACAAATTGATTATTTTAATACAAAACTCCATAAAAGCCGTTAAAAAGAAGAAAAAAAAGGAGAGAAAGAGCGAGAGAGACATAGATGAAGAAGAAGAAGGCGAAGAAGAAAAAAAGGTTGATTATCTTCTTATAGGTAGCGAAGTAATTAAGTTATTTAATTGCTAAAGGTAAAGGAAGGAAGGGAATATAATGTTAAGTCTCTCTCTCTCTCTCTCTCTCTCTCTCTCTCTCTCTTTCACTGGCGGATATTAGAGCATGTGACGTCACGTTTATCTTCAGCTACATTCAATTAACACACGCAGCGCTAATTGCTGTTGCTTTGCTTGCTCTCTTACTTTGCTACTAACTTAACTTGCCTGCTGTTTAAGGCAGAGGACCATTATAGTACACCAGCATGAGGCGTGGCATCTTTATACATTATAATCATTCTTCACGTAGTGTTACATTTTTATATCTATTTAAAACGTAATGTTTCTTTACAAAAAAAAATATATATCTTGTTAAAAAGTTCTTAAAAAAAAAAAAAAAAAAAAAAAAAAAGATATTAACGAGAGGAAAATACTTTTTTTTTTCATCAGTTGATTTTTTTTATAGTATTTAAAATAAATGTGTTAATTATTTTGATTAAATATTTTAAATTTAAATTAAAACAATGATTGATTTATAGAACCTTATAGAATCATTATGTATATATATAATACATTTATTAATTTAAGTATTTATTCCTTTTTTTATCATTTGCATACTTTTTTTTACTGTTAATTATTTGTAATTATATCTGATATCATTAATTACTTAAATTAATTAAATTTATATAAAGCAATATTTGAAAATTTCTATGTTTAATAATGTTTGAACAAAACTATATTTAAAATAACTTTCGTGTTGATTTAATTCAATTTAATTTTCAAGTTATGATATTTTTGGTTAATTTTTTTTAGTTGCTTACCGTGAGATTGTCCGTAGACTTGGGAGCAAAAGGTCACACTTTGGTTCTATCAGACCCTGCGGGGTCTCTCTAGGCTGTTAGACAAGATGTCTAGACCTCCTCCTGTGAAACAAACCAAGCCAATCAGTAAACATCGCATGCACGCGTATTTACCTCATTATATCGATGATGACAACGTCCCAAATTATGGAAACAAAATTGTAATAGAAAAAAAAATTCTATATAAAAAAAATAATAAATTATCTTCTTTATTTGTATTCCTTAAGTTTAAAAAAAAAACTGTTTGCAAATAAATCATATATAATTATTTTTTTTAAAGAATATAAATCAATATTCATGTTTATTTGTATGTATTTTTCTATTATACATACAGGTGCTTTTATACAAATTATATAATGACATATCCAGTTCTTTTATATTATACATATATAAAAAAATTATATGTATTTGAATTTTTATGACATATGTTACATAAAAATTACATATACATAATTTTTTTCTAGAGTTTCCCTTTGTAGTTGGTTCAAAAGACCGAACAAATATTCAAAACTCTAATTATTTAAATATTTATTCTGACTTAACTAAATAATACTGTCAAGTAATTTAATAATAATAAACGTAGTTTAAATTTTTATCTAATATCAAAATTATTCAAAATATCATTTACCCTTTTTAAGTTTTTACTGTATATATATAAAGTTTCTTTTTCTTTCAAGGAAAAAAAAAATATTTTTTTTAAACAATGTCCTATAAATTCTTTAATGTAAAACATTTTAAATATTCGTAAAGAGTTTTTATTTTATATTCATATTTAAGAAAAAGAACAAACTTAATTAGCTTTCATTAAAAATATTAAAAAAAGAATATCTAAAACTATTTCAATTACAATTCACATTCACATATTTTGGTTTAAGTTATAAAAAATAATAATAATAATAATAAAAAAAATTACAATAGAATTTACACAGTATAGGATAATATATAGTTATATTTTATGTGGATTTATTTTCCAATAAATTATTTCCTTATTTAAACAAAATATATACAGAATTTTTTAGTAACTGATAAATAATCAAAATTTGTTGTGTAAATTTTTAATTGATTATCAAGAGATATAAATAAATATATACATGGCTATTACTTTCACGTACATATCCTCATTACTATACTGAGTTAATACTCTACATTTACGTTTGATTTACAAACAAACTACAAAATAAAAGAATTATTTTGTGCTTTCGGTTATTGACTTTAATATTTATTGACATTAAACATTAAAATTTTATTGAAATATGTATATAATCCTTATTTTAAGACCAGTTATATAAAAAAGTACAAACATTATAATATTATATATAATCTATATATATTCCACAAAATATCTATAGTACATAAACGTATATAATATAATTATTATTTATCTTCTTTACATGTTTACTTAACTACTAACCACGTTCATAAATTAATTCATATACATATATATATATATATATATATATATATATATATATATATATATATAATATATAACATTATTTTATTATTATTATTATATTATAGTTTAAATTCTATTAGCTTATATATATGTATGTCTATGTATGTATGTATATATATAATATTATTATTTGTATTTGTTTAAAACATACACATTAGTATATATATTACAAAGTAGTATAATGGTAAACACATAAAGTTTCTATTAGGTTTGGTTAGTTTTCTAGTTTTCCCCAATGGTCCATTTAGTTTAATTTGTATACTCTATAATAATATGGTCAGTTTTGTTAAAATGTATATTGAGTGACCTTTCTTAATACACGTAATATTTGACTTTGTCTAGACCTATATAAACATATAGCATAGTGCAGAAATATTCTATAAAGCAGGTGCATTATAGTCATCTATAAGCTTTTTTTACTTTATCCACTTCATCACTTTTCAAATATTGACATTATCTAAACTTTTAAGAAGCCTTTTTTAACTATTATAAATATACAACAAAAATATTTTTCGCTTTAAAAATTAACTATTATGTATGCTTCTGTATATTATTTACTTTACAGTAAAAAATAAAAACGAATAATGGAAACCTATTATATTATCTTTTGTTTGAAGATGAGATTTTTTTTTCTTTCACTTCTTCTGCTTATGTCGTCTTATGTTTTTGTCCTTACTTAAGTTAAAAAGAATTTGCTTTAAAAATATTGTTCATTGTTCTTTACATTTATGTATATAAGAATTCGTTGTTTTGTTTTTACCTTTATTTAAAACAAAGGAACAAAAGTCATAGTGAACGGAATTATTTTATGTAATTTCAAAAATGTGTTGCTGGTTAGTACATTTTTTTTTGTTAACAATGAGTATTTGTTTCAGTAATTTTATACTAAAAAATATAATGATTTTTTTATGTATAGTTATAAAATATTCATAGTTCAAATTGTTTAAGTTTTACTGAGAAAAAATTAATTTTATTTTAACACAAAAAAGTCTAAAGACAATGATTTTTTCTGCAAAATTTTTCATTATACAGTTAAAAAGAAATCCTAGCCTAACATTGCAAGCCAATATACAAAATATAGAATTAGTGTATCAATTTTATATACAAGACATTCAACTTTACAAAAACATGTTCACGCCTATATACAAAATTAATAAATAATATATTATTATGAAATGATTTACACAATTTTAATATGCGCTGATTATTATTCAGATTATAGGAAAAAAAAAAAAAAAAAGAGAAAAGAGCGATGACTTCTATAGTAATAATATTATTGCATAAAAAATCTTTACAGAATAAACATAATATAATATATATGTTTGTTTTTTTAAGGTATATAGTATAACATGTACGTGCTATATAGACTAGTTACCATAATTGGTAATATATAAGACAGGCAGGGCAGTCATTGAAGAGACTATAATAAAAATCTGCATTAGAAAATGCTACATTTTTATATATTATATACCTTCTATCTTATAAACTGAACAGGTGTGTTGAATTAACTGTTTATTTTTGCATTTTACTCTGGAATGTTGTTGTATGCAATTTTTTATTTTTATTTTTTTGTTTATTATGGTAAAACACCTCGGTGATATGGTACACGAGTCAAAGCGTGTTCTTCATTAACGTAACAAACATGTCGAGTAGTGCCGCACGCGTTATACAAAAAAAAAAAAAAAAAAAAAAAAAAAAAAAAAAAATTCGTATATGTAAGCGTGCTGTGTGATCGCTCGTGCATATAATACTGCAAATATACAGGAAATAACTCATTTCCTCACCTTTTTTTTTAATTATTATTTATATTATCATTTTTGTTATCATAATTATTTTAATTATGTGTTAATATAATTTATAAATGTGTGAATATTTTTTTTATGGTTATATTGTTTTTTAATTTGTATAATTACTCTTCTTTTTTTAAAACAAGTATAATTTCTATATATTTTTTATTTTTTACATTTGTTTTTATGTTTTTAATGCATATTATGCTTATTTAGATGAAATTTTATATATACTTAACACCTTAGGGTTTCACTACTGTTTCTGTTACTGTTAATTAGCTTGACGTTATGGATTACAAAAATTATACGTAAAGTTATTTTTATACTTATATTACAAAAAAAAATGTGAAATTTAGCCTAGTTTTAATTGTGTATAGCCAAAGTTGTTGTTGTTGTTGTTGTTGTTGTTGTTGTTTTGTTTTTTTATTTATTTTTTTTTTTTTTGCAACTTGATAATTGATATCATGATATAATCGCTGAAAAATACCATGTTTTGTCTCCTAAATATATTTTAATCGTATATCTTCATCTTGAAATTACTGTTATTATTATTAGTTATTTTATAATGCACTTTTTCATATTGTATATTTATACATTTATGTATAAAATAAAGGAATATTATACTAATAAACAAATTTTCAATATAATTTTTTTAATTATATAAATTAAGTCCTTTCTAGCAGCAGGATGTACAAGAGAAGGTTATATTTACTTATAACACAATAAGTTTTTTTTGTGTTAAATTAATACAAAGCCAAAGGTGACTTTATACGTAAGTCTTAAATGAAAACATATATTTACCATGTTATATAAAACGTAATAAAAAAAAATCATATTTTTATTATACATGAAAAATATTACATTGTGTAAGAAAGTAGTAATTTATTTCAAATAAAATTTAATTCTAAAACGTAAATAGGATTTTTTTTTTGTATTACGAAGAATATTTTATAGTTAAACCGGAAACGCTTGGAGGTTTTTATTATTAAACTTTTAAAATAAATGATTAATAACCTCCTGTCGATTAAAAAAAAAATTTAATGGTAGGTTAGTTGTCGATAGTAATAGACAACAGAGTGTTAAATACCTGATTTTTATATCATATAGACGTATTAGTACATTGTATATTATGTGTATTACTTTGAAATTGTCTTCTCTGACTTTTTTTTTTAATTACTATTCAAAATCATATTCATTAATATACTTACCATGTAACACTTTTTTCACTATCAATTATCTGAATAATGACGAAGTGTTCGGTGTGGCCCACAATTAAACATTTAATGCATTACTTTTCATACCTTATATAGTTTTTTTTTATAATTTATTAATTCTTGGAACATTTGAATATAACGAGTGCAATTTCAGGAGAAAATACTTGACAAAAAAAAATCAACGGTAAAAACAAGTTTTATAGTATGGATTTATATATTTAATTGTGCCCATGTGTACATTTCTAATGCTTTTAAATGAATGTTAATGAAATTTATTGCATTTCACTAATTGTGACCTTCACTTTTAGTTTTATAATAAATTATAAAATGAACTTTATAACACAATTACTAACACTTTTTTCTTATTACAATTAGTAATAATTGATTATAAAAGGAAATTAATCTGCAAATGTGTCATTTTTTTTTTAAATGACACACGTGTGACATTTTTGCATATACAAAGAAATGTGTCATATAATATATTTTTTTCCCTTAATGATTCCGAAGAGCTTTAGGAAAAAAGTTGTTGTTTTCTTTTCTCATTTCCCTTATAATCATGTATATTTGATCAACACATATTATTATTATTACTTATGTTTTATTATAATGGAAATCAGTTCATTTTGCATAGAAATCAAAGCAAAAATATACAGTAGCACTTTCTATTTAATTACTCAATTGCTTGCTTACACATTTCCACGTGGATACTCATAAAAGTGTGAGTAATTCATTTATTTTATTGTCTTGTTTTTTTTACAGTATAAAGGTGGAAAAATGAAAATTAAAAAGTTGTCAGTAATTGTGTCACATTCTATACGCAATTTAATACAAGATCTGGTATATAAATTTTTATTGACTTTTTGCATCCTTTTTCTATACTCTCTTAAACTTAATTAATACACAATGAACGATTCACTTTATTTTATGAGAATTAAATAAGACAATAAACTTGTTTGATCAGCACCTGTCTCATTATATGAATTAGTTTTTATTATAAACTTATACAAAAATCATACATATTTTAAAGAATATGTTATATACAAAAAAAAAAGGAAAATGCTAGAGTAATATATATATATTATATATATATATATATATATATATATATATATATATATATATATATATATATATATATATATATATATATATATATATATATATATATATATATATATATATATAATGTATATGTATATATTAATTTTATGTTATTATATAAATTTGAAATTATATAGTCAACTTTTCCATTTGTAAGAAAAAAAACTCTAATTTTGTTATTACAACTTCAAATTTATTAAGTTAAATTATTATTTTATATTATTAATAATAATTGAAATTTATATTTTTCAATTTTTATTACTGTACTTGTTATATAAATTAGAGCAAACGGTAAATTGTACATATAAAATATTATTATTGAATAAGTATATACATAATAATAATAATAATATATATGTATATTCAATTGTTATATATATATAAAAACTATAAAATGATTAAGTTTATAAAAATCAAGTACAATTGGAGGTAATAAAATATCAGCAGCGAACCTCATGAGAACTCATCAGTTTTGCCGAACACCTTGGGGGCACAAACTCCAAATTAACCAAAATTGCTCCATTATACACATAGGCTGTAAAACTATAAACTGTATATAGAAGTTTTCATTTCGAGGAAAACATTTTCTTTTTATTGTTGTATAGTGCATAATATTGCAGTTGCCTTTATGTAAAAAAAAGTGCGTTAATTATTCAGTTATGCATGAAAACAAAAGAAAATTAATGTTCAAACGAAGCCGCATATTATTTAAGAAAAAAAAATTAAGTATTTATACGCTTTACTAAATGATAATTGATAATAACTTTTATTATTTTTTTTATATATGTAAAAATAAATAATTTTAATCAATTTAATATTTATTGTTAATTATAACTGTGAATTTTATATCTTTTTTTTTTAATTTTTTTTCTTAAGCCACTTCAGAAAATTGAAAAGAATTAAAATAATTTGATAATACATTTGAAGTTCATATAGTAATTGATTTTCTATCTTGTCATATTTGAATCTAGCAAGTTAAATCTCTCTGTCTCTGTATGTCTCTCTCTCTCTCTCTCTCTCCACACACACACACACACACACACACACACACACACACACACACACACACACACACACACACACACACACACACACACACACACACACACACACACACACACACACACACACACACACACACACACACACACACACACACACACACACACACACACACACACACACACACACACACACACACACACACACACACACACACACACACACACACACACACACACACATGAATTTAAATTTGACATTTACTATCAGACGTTCCAACCTCTCAAAAAAACATATTTTCTAATCTCAAAACATTTTAAAAAGAACAACAATAGAAAATAAAATTCCAATAGCTGCAAAAATTTATATAAAAAGAATAAACTGCGCATGCCATAACGTCTGAGTAAAAATATTTATATTTTATACATAACTATACAAAATTTTACACAAAAGCTTACAAATAAATTAAGCTATTAATTCTCTTCAATACAACGTCACACCTCTTCTCTATATAATATTGTAGGTTTTTTATTTATATTATATAATAACAATAAAATATTATTATGTTTATGTATAAGAATATCGAAAGAAGAAAAAAAATATATGTATGTATTTATATGTATATAATATTATGAGTAGGTTGTTTCTTTATATACAGATTAAAAGTTATTGCTTTTATATAAGTTTTCTGTAATACATTGTTTATTATCGTCTTGAGACAGAGAGCTTAATAATATTCTATTGTTCCCCTCCCTTATGTCTCTCTCTCTCTCTCTCTCTCTCTCTCTCTCTCTCTCTCTCTCTCTCTCTCTCTCTCTCTCTCTCTCTCTCTCTCTCTCTCTCTCTCTCTCTCTCTCTCTCTCTCTCTCTCTCTCTCTCGGACATATTTCCATATAATTTCCATATTATATTATACACAAGATGACCACCTCAGTATGGGACATTTAAACAACTTAAGAAATAAAAAATATATATAAATATACATCCATTCTCACCACACAACAACAATAGCTATTTTCATATAAATCCATTGTTGACCATCAAGTTTTTTTTTTTTTTTTTTTTTTTTTTTGAGCAAGGTAATAAATACTTAGATATTTTGTACATAAAAATTATAATGGTTATACGAAAAAAAATAACAAATAATATATATAAAGAAAATTTTATGGATACTCAACATCCATAGCAAGGATATGTGAAAATTTGTACTTTTTTTTTTTTTTTTTGCATAGGTTACAACAATGTATATGTGTAATTCTTTTGCGCCTGCTGTTACCTTATTGGTCATAATTAACCAACGCCCCATGAGCTCACCAATCACTAGGGGGTAATACAAAAGAAAAAAAAATTATACATACATAGAAAAAAGAAAAAAAAAACTTCAACAAAAATATAAAAAACATAGATTATTTTATTATTTATTATTTTATATATTTTATAATAATATTTTATAAATATTATTATAATATATAAACGATTTATGTATTTATGTGATAATGGTCATGATGATTTCTTATCATAAATAATATAATAATATGCAATATCTCTTATATATTCTAAACGTGTATTTTTTTTTTTGTCTTCTTCTTCTTTTGCTTATATTGTAGACCACATGTGGATTGCATGTATATGTTTTGAGTAATTGTCAATATTTCTGCCAACGCTATTGGTGTTATATTTCAGTATATAATAACATGGCACTTGATTTGTAACTTTTTATCATGATTGTAATTTTTTATTATTATAAAAATATCATCGATGTTGTAAATTTTAAAAATATAAATAAATATCCTTTTCATTAAAAAAAAAAGTTGGAAAAAACATCTAAAAAATTTCTTGTAAATTCTGAGATATCGAAAGGATTTTTTTTATATTTTAAAAGTAACTTATTTTATATAATTGCAGTGAATATATATAAATTATAAATGTAATTTATTTTGACATAAAAATATTGTAAACTAAATACAGTAAATATCACTGTTGAATGGTATGGTATTTCAAAACATGTCATAATACATGCAAAAATTATTGCACTGCAGGTGTAAATATTGTGACAATATTGCACTGAACTATAGTAATATAATGAGAGTTAACAATTTATAGTATTTTTACAACTTTTATTTTTGTAGCAGTTTTTATATAATAAGTATACATCGTTGGAAATATCTTGATGCAATTTTTCAAAGAAAAACTGTTTTTTTTTTTCTTTGCTATGCTTGCTGATTGCTTCAATTGTAAATATTTTTCTTAGCTTTTTTATTGCATTTTAAAGCAAAATATATATTTTTGAAACATAAATCTGAAACTTTTCACAATTTTATTTTTCTTTTTTTTTATGTAAAAATTAGCAGAATTTTAATTATTATAGGTAAAATCTTTATTGCAATATACTTATATGGTATCACCTAAAACATGCATGCAAAAAAAACAACTGACACCATAAAAATTATATGTTAACTGTATTGTGTATAAAACACAATTTTTTTAAACAGCAAAACTTAATCATCATGCATCTATTTATAAATTCTTGTACAAGTAAAATAATAAAAAAATATATAAGGACTTTTTTATTATTATTATTTTGTGTATTGTCAATTATCGTTCCAAATTAAGAAAACACGATGCAAAATCTCCCTTCACAAGCATCTTATTATTTTATCAATTCAATGGTTATTTCAAAGATAAAAGAAAAAATGTAGTAATGAATCTTAAATATGCATTCATTATATTATATAAGAAAACAATTAAAGACAATATATAATTGAATTGTTTATAACAATTTCTTTCTTAATACCAAAAATAGAGAATAGAATTCAATATATAAAATTGTGAAAATTTCTTTTCTTTATAGTAACAAATAAAAAGACGACATTCTTTTCTGCGGTACATTTTTTTTAAGACCCTCAAGTACACCATATATACAAAGAGATCTCTTATCAATAAAAATTTTGATAAAAAAAAAATATACAGCATCACACAGGTGAATATTTTTATATTGAACAATGTAAAGTAAGAAACATAATAGGTATTTTGGTTTGATAATAATGCGTGTGTGTTGATGTATATCTTTTTGCGGGCAAAAGCTTGAAATTTTTTTTTCTTTGTAGCTTCAAGCATAATAATATTCAACAACATGCAATATGCTTTACCACAACAAAGAGATTTTTTTTTTTTTTTTTTTTTTTTTGAATGTTTGAAGCTGAGATTTACAGGAGCACCAGCATCACATAAAAATGTTTTTTTTTTCCCAAGGTAAAGAGTTCATCACAGGTTATACATCATTTTAATATGACTTTAATGTTCAAGAAAGTATAAGTATCGTGAAAAATCAATTACTTCATAATAAAAAAAAGGTTTCAGTATATAGTAATAAGATTAAATTATTTAATATTTTATACGATCTACTTTTTTTATTATTATTATTATTAATATTTTTATTTCAGTTACAGAGATGAATGTGATGAATTAAATCTTAGACTTGATTATAAAGTTGATATTATTTGTAACTTCTCGTATTGGTTATATTGATGTTGTTATTAACTTTTTATTCAATCATTATAATTAAATTTGAAATATTAAGTCACATTTGATAAGATTAAATAAAGAAAATAATATTTTCGGACGTTATTTTTAGAAATATTTGAACTTTTTATAAAATAATTATTCATTTATACATTTAAATGAATACTAATATCATGTGAACCAAGAAAAATATAATTTATAAATATTTAATATTTCTATATATAGTTACCATAAGAATTTGCAGGTCAAAATTATGATTTAAAATTATAATGTTGCGTAATAAATCAAAACCAATCAATATATATAAAGAAATATAAAAATAAGATTACGTGTGGAGCAAAAAGTTACCTGTGTTCTATTTATTTCTCGTGTACAATAAGGCTGATGGGGAGAGTTGATACGCCATACGATGGGTTCCCACGAACTTCGGTACCCCCCGGCCCAGCTGTGTGTGGTAGCTACCGCAATGTGGCCCCAAACAAACGTATTGTTCCTCCACCCTCTCGTTGAGCCACCCACACCTATCTCTCATCAACTACAAATAGATAAAAATGAATGCATTATACAAAAGAAATGCGGTGGCGCGTATGCTAATGCTTTGTTCCTATATGTATTATCTGGTATCGCAACCTTTGTAAGATTTTTTTCTTTACATTATGCCTTCATACTTATATAAAAAGGGTTTTATGAAAGGGTTGACATTTGTGCGTATTTCGAAATCTTGAGGTAAGTATTGTCCCAAGTATTGACTGACGTCATGTCATGGGACAATTTAATGAGGGATAATTTAAGTTATATATAATTTATCTATCACTATAAATGATTTGAAAATTATTATTTATTTGAAAAAAGCTAAACACGTGGAAAATATGAGAAAACCTATATCAAAAGATAAAAATTAACCATTTTGGTCTTTTCTATTCATAAACTTTGTAAACGTTACAATTTGTTAGCTGAATTAAATTTTTTTTTGTCAAATTGGGCGCGTTTAAATTTTATGATAGAATCATAAAGTGAAAGATTTTTTCTTACCTTAAACCTGTACTTCAATTTTTATTATACTACAGAATTCAATTATTTACTTACATATAATGTGCTTATTGTTTTACAAACTTCTGTTTGTTCTTTCAATTTTAAAGCTTCAAGTGTATTTGAATATAAATAAACTGTTTTCCTCTTAAAATGTACTTGTAAAAAAAAAGGTGAGTGTTAATTCAGAGAAATACTATTTGACATCATATGATTATTGATTCTATAAATTTAAAAAAACATATAAGATAAAAAGTATATACAACTAATTCATTAATGTATTTAATCTTAAAGAGTAACACTTAAAAGTCCTTTTATATTTATACTGATTCTCTATATGCACATATAGAAACAATTGAGTTAAAAGAAATATGTTTAGCGTGACATAAAAATGTCAAAGAGTCAAGTAACATAACATCCTTACAAAGCTTTGCAATCAACATATATACAGCAACTTCTTTAACACAGTACAGTATTATATTATGATTTTTTTTTCCTTTCCTTTTTCTTTTTAAAAACTCTTGTTATACATTGAAACATGGGCAGGGCAGGCATTGCAAAGAGCAAATAATAATAACGACGATATAGGATAATTTTCAATCACAATTTTATCTACATGACTTGTTGTCAATTTGTTTTCATTGTATATATATATATATACATGTGCAATATCAAAAAAACAGCATTCCATTGGTTGCTTGTGATCGTAATTTTTAATTCAATTCAATATGTACTAAATACTTGTTCAATAAAATTATATTGTATAGAATATTAAAGGAATAGATCAGAAGAAAACATAAGCATTTATATCACAAAACACTTGATGGGACTTACATAAATAACTTTAGTTGGTCTCAAAACCCATGAGTGATAAGAAAATGTTGATTTATGCAACCCGCACAACATTTTTTTTTACTAATTTTTCATGTTTCTGACGTCAGAAGCATGAATAGTCACGCAAAATGCATACTTAACAGTATTTTCACGCTCTTTCGTGGGGCTACATTCATTAACATTCTGGTAAGAAATTGTCATCAGTTTTGAAGATCCCATTAAGTGTTTAAATTTATTAAAAAGCATACATGTTGTTTTATGTAGTCTATGGCTTTAATAGTTATAGTTATACCCTCTACTGTATAAAATTATATAAGAATACTTAAATTAATACACAAAGATTATAATACTGTAATATGAAATGTTTTTAAAAGAACATTATTATACTCTAGAATTATTTTATATCATTAATATCAGTAACGTTTAGAGCAATATAAATTTATATTTCATTCCAGATTAGATTTATTGTTTTTAACTAATATGCAAATTTGTTTTATTATTTTTTTCAAATTCAAGGTAAGTTTTTAATCATTAGTTTTAAGAACAATGATTTTTTTTGTTGCTTTATATATAAATTAGAAGGAAAAAAACACAATAAATTTACATTTATTTTGCATAAATTACTTTATTTCTGAAATCTGTTTTATAAAAAAAAACTTAACCAAAAAGAATAAAAAAAAAGTTATCTTGTATAATAATAATAAATTTACATATTATGCATTATTTAATCTTTGTAACGTATTGTAGTGTGATCTATAAGTCAAGTTTAAAGTGTTCGTGGTTAGAATATTATTATCTTAATGCTTTGAGGAACAAGTTAGCTTTTGCTTTGCTTACTTACTTATAGCATGACCCTATATAATATAATATCATATGCAAGACAATCTTTTGAACTAGTTCATTGTCATCTCACTCTGATGTCGCGTTGCTTTATTTTTGCTTTGCCAACTTGTTTAGATTTTTATCGCAGAAAAAAAAGCAGAGAAGATAGAGTGGATATCATTTTCACTTTTAATAAAATTGATATGTCGATTTTTTTTCTGATATTGTTATTAATTAATATTATATAAAATATTTCTAAAGTTTTTAAGAAAAACTTATCAAAATAAGGTGTCAGGAGAGAATAAAGGGGGAGGGATAAAGAGAGAGAGAGAGATGAAATAATAATAACTCAAGAAATATGATATGATATAAATTGGTATAGTTTATGCCTCCACATACTTAAATAACGCCTTTTTTTCTCTCGATATGATTTAAAAAAAAAATTTGAGCAAAACACCTAAACAGTTTTCTTAAACATATATATACGTATACTTGGAAATAGTATACTTGTATATTTTTATACATTGAAAAGTAACGCCCAGATTTAAGCTATACTTATGCTGTCAAATATGTCATTTAGAAGCTCATTATAAGCTTCATTTTTAGATGGAATTTTTAATGCAAAGATAGACAAAGTCATTTACCTTTCTTATTCTATGATTAATATAAAATTAAATCATATATTAAAGAGTTTGATGTAAATTGCAATATTTGCTAAAAGATACAGTAAAAATTTACAATTTTATGAAATTTCATTCTATAAAATTTACACATTTTATTCTTTACAAAACTTAAAAATACCTTATTTTACATATTATATATACAAAATAGTGTTAAAAATGTTAATTTTTATTATATACATACACATAAAATTTAAGAAAAATTATAATAATTATATATTTTTATATATTATTGATGGTATATTATATATTGTCAACATAGTATATTATTATAAAACTTATTTATATGTTAAAAAAAATATATTTTATAAATGAAACTAGAATTTATCACTAAAATATTATAATATATAATAATATAGAGTTGACCGACGTATTTTAGCTGCTGTTTTTTTTCCTCTCTGTTCTCTGTCTAATGCTAAACATGCTCTATCTCAAGGAACAATGAAATGGACCACGCCTCTTTTAGTGATGCTGGCGGCTACTGTAACTTGCTATATAATAATAATAATAATAATACATGACCAGTAGGTCCTAAACTTTATATAATATATAATTTTTTTTTTAAGAGTGGGAGTTGAAAAAATATTCACGCTATATAACATCACCGTATAAAATTTTCATATATATCATCTTTAATACAATTAAAATTAAAATACATAAATCTTTTAATGTATATTACTGAATTGGTTTATAATTTCTTTTGTTATATTTATAATCTTTTTTCATATATGCTTGATTACCTTATTCAAATCAATTTTTAATCCTTTTTTTTTCTCTCTCTTCATCTTCTTCTTTTTTAATGTACAAAAGTTTTAAAATAAGAGTTCTATATAATCCCATTTTTTTTTCTGTTTTAAAATTTATGTGAGAGCTGCGTATAAAAAAAAAACTATTCAAATTATTAGACTGGTTTTTAATTATTTAATATTTCTACACTTATAATATTTGTTATGATTATTATTATTTGCTTAATTAAATCAAGATAAGACATAATAAAAAAATATATACATAAGAAGTCATGAGAAATTACACATGTCATTCAATTGCAATCATCAGTCATGCTGTTTTGACAAAATTAAATGTAAATTTTTAAAAATGTATACATTTAAATATATATTAAGCAAAATAAAAGAAAATATGTATAAAGTTAACATTATAAATTGAATGAGTTGTTTTCGAATTATAAGAATATTGCATTGAAGTAAGGTGTATAACAACTTAAATATAGTTTCTTAAATTGTATATTTTTATATCATTCAATGCATTGTATTATTAAATGAAATTGACAAAAAAAATTTTTTACTTATTTTGACAAAAAGTAAAAAAAAAAAAAAAAAAAAAAAAAAAAAAAAATTTAAAGTAATGCTATAAAAGCATAATATAAATATATTATACTGATGTATATATATATATGATTCCTTAAACATTTTATATTACAGTGATTTTATTTTACTCTGAGCTCATTAACTTTAAAGTAATCAGTAAATAGTCACTAAAGACTTATACAGATAATTAATTTCAAAACTATACAGTATATAAGAGAGAAAAAAAATAGAAATTAATTTACTCTATATATTATATATTAAACTCAGTAGCTGCTTCATATTGAAATCACACAACTATAAATTAATAATGTAATATATAGTTTGCAAAAGGAAGCTCAAAACCCTTAAGGAATTATTTTTTTTCTAGGCTAATACACGCGTATAGATATCAAATACATAAAAAAAAGAGAGTGGGGAGAGAGAAAGAGAGAAATAAGAAAAACCGGTATTTTTTTTTCTCTACATTAGAATGTCCAGTCTTATGGTGAAGAACACAAGTAATATGTAAAATATTATTATATATACACACACACACATATATATATATATATGTAAAATAAGTAGTAAAAAGGCCAATGGCCAATGTGGCCTTTGAAAGTCCTTGCATAACAATGCATCAAAAAGCAACAAGTGTTTCTTTTATTATAATTTTTTTTTTATGCGTGAGAAGGCGCAGATTAAAGAATGAAAAATGGTGATAGATACTTCATGTCCACTGTCAAATGAAAAAAAAAAGTTTCTTTTCTTATGTTTTTTAATGCTGTTTTTGTTTTCTTAAAAGAAAGATTATGCTGTATATTATTTGTCATGGAGTTAAAAGAAATATAAAGATAGACAAAAATAAGCAGAAGAAAAAAAAAAAAAAAAAAAAAAAAAACTTGAAGGTAAAGGAAAAAAAAAGGTGATGATTTTTTTTCTTTATGTGTATAAGACATATTTCGTGTCATGAGCTTGTTTTAGCTAAAACAAGAAATGCCGCATGCTTTTGTTTTAACGTCATTCTTCTTTTATTTTTAAGATAAAAAAAATCTATTTAGTTTTTTTTTTTTTTTTTTCTAAACATAAAATGACACCCAAAGACGTAATTGAATAATGATATCTCATTAGAATGCTCCAAATACATTTATAAGTATTTATATTCATTAAAATGTATTATATACCTAATTTAAAATCTCAAACAAAAAAAACGTCAGATTTTATAATGATAATTTTTATTTTCTTTTTTTATTGTATAATAAATTGAATGTTTCATAAAAGAATGAATATATAGAAAAAGAAAAAATACTTACAGGACAAGTGATAATAACAATTAAAAATAATACAAAGTAAAGCATAATGATATACTTTTATGTATCGTCCTGGTCGCGGAAAAAGGTCTCATCTCCAGTGATCACCATTTCATTCAGGGCTCTATATCTTCAGTTATGGCTTCGTTATAGCATAATCAATGGAGATAGAGCCTTTGCCAAATTGCTGATCACTGGAGATAAGGCCTTTTGCTGCGACCAGGACAATATTATAAGGTGGTAATAAATCTACTTTGCAATTTTGTTCATTAATTAGCTATAACAACAGAGATTCATGCGTATAACAAAAACTATTCAACACCGCACACATTTTGCCTTCCACAAATGATTAGCTCAGACAATACATACTTCTTAAGTTTTTATTTGTTTTTGGCCGAAGTAAAATGACTTAACAGTTTTTTTTAACAGCTATATACTTCATCATCACTGTTTTTTTTAAATCATAGTACATGGTATTTTTAAGTATAATAATATACAGTACTATTTCGCATATGGAAAGACAGAATTAAATTATATGTGAAAAATAATAAAACATAATGCTTTAATATAAGTAAGGCGTGATATATATATATATATATATATATATATATATATACATATAAAACTGTTATTATTAGTTTTTCTTAAATATGAATTTAGATTGTATTTCATCATTATTTTTATTTCAAAAGTAAAACATACTAAATTATATAATAGCAACATAATTTATATATATTTTATTTAAAATAATGTCACACTAAAAATTTATAATAAATATCCAACAACATTTAATGAATGTGCAATAAATTTTGTTACTGGTCAGTCACTATACCGTACACAGTAAATAATAATTAATACTCAATTAAAACTTTTAGTTCAGTAGCACACTATCATAAAATATATTTTACATATATATATATATATATACACTGTATGTGTAATGTACATCATCATTATTTTAAATATAGCTTTCATCAAACTGACTTACTAATAAATGAACATAGTATGCAAAAATATTTTTTGTATAATAAATCAACACACAAAATTTTACTGTTAAATTACATCATTTTAATATATTATAATATATAAAGTCGTCTTTCACACCTATTTTAAATGTGTAATCAGAAGGCGACAATTTTTTTTTAGATAAAAAATAACTGTTTTATATATGGAGCTTTAACGGCAAAAAAATATAGAAATTTAAATGAATATTTTTTTTAAAAACAAATTTAAGAATATTACACAAAAAAAAAAAAGTTAAGGACAATAATTACTTTATTGTATTAAATAATATAACATGTTTTAACGTGTATAGCTTAAATTTAAATAATTTTTATTGTATATATTTACTTATTGTAATGTAAATGGCCTCAAATGAATTGGTTTAAAAAAAAAAGTGATGATGAAAATTTGCCGTTAGGTGCTTGCTACTCAGTGAGGATGGTTGGGCTACTCTTTTCTTTATAGCATCAAGCAAGCAAGCAAAAGAAGAAGAAGAAGAAATGACCGCTAGAAGCGTAGTAAAAGTTACCCACGGAAGCTTCAAGTTTGGTTTGGTGTGCGAAACAAAGTAAAATAAAACGCGTGACTACATCCATAATAATAAAGTAGAAAATTCTTGATTTAGCAACAAAGATAGGGTCAACTTGAATAACCCTACTTATATTATTATTTCTATAAAGATGAAAAGAAAACTATTATTTTTTAAATTGTGAATGATAATAAAATTTAAAATTATGTGTATAAGACAAATCATATAATAAGTTACTATAAAAGAAAATATTTTTATTTAAAAAAAAAAAAAAACTTTTTTTTTGGGTGTTAAGATTAATGTTGTATTGTCAGATTTTGTGATGTATTTTTAAGACAGAAAAATGGGGGAAGGGAAAGAAAGAGAAGAGAAGAGAAAAAAAAATGTGATTCAATATTGGCTACTCATATTACGTATTCAATACACGATCACGAGTATTTTATTTATCTTATAAAAGCCACGCGAAATTGATTTTTTTTAACATCACTTTAAACGTTAGTTTTTTTTTTTATACAATATATTTATATTTTGAGAACCCCTAAAATGTATGCAACTTTTTGTACTTTTGAGTTAAACTCGTTGCGTAGATGTCAGTAAGAAGAAAACACTTACAGTACATATAGGGTTGATAAGTAAAAACAGCTTCAAATGCAACATACATGAAGAAATTATATGCACATTACTATAGAATTTTAGCTTAAATTATCACCCACATATATCGCCCAAGCGATTATTTAAGAAATATCGAACGTTGAAAAAATCTCGCTGGTATGGGATACTATACACACATAAACGCATTAAACTTATAACCCCTCACCCCCAAATAAAAAGAAGGTAAAACTCATGTGGAAATAGTGCATTAGGCCAGATTGGTAATCAGGTACTATATCATACATGACCATGATGTCATTTTGAAGAATCCAAAAACGGCATGTCATTAAAAACGTGATGGGTCTACAAAATAGTCCTGCAAATTTGTTTTTTTTTTAAACATATTTAAAATTGAGTCATGCATATGTTATTTTATTATTTTTTTAATAATTCACATTGAATCTGACTCTAAATCTGCAAGTTTCTGTATTTGTAAAACTTTTTAAAGTTACCAACTTAAGTCTGTCTTTGAAATTGTAAAATATTTATTAATTTTTATGTTCACTGCAAAAAGAAAAAAGAATACTAAAGCTTGTTTTTAACTATTTTTGAGGGTAGGGGGGGACTGAGAAAAGAAATCTTGAAATCGAATATATAAGTATTGGTAAAATTTGTTGTTTGATCCAAAGAATTTTAATCTTGTATTATACTATTTATATAGACATATTATATATATTTCACCAGCTTTTTTTAAAATTATTCATACAAAATATATTTTAGAGAAAAATGTTTAGAATTTATAACACAATTATAAATCGAAAAAAAAAATCTGTTGCAAAATTGCTTTGTCTATACATTTAATTATATATAGAATATAAAGTTTTTGCAATTTTTAACTACAATGTAAAAAGACAAATGTATTTAGATAACAATCTTTATAGCAGTAAAAAAAAAAAAGTACAAAAAAAATTCCAAAATATCTTACATAGTGTATTATTTTTAATGTATAGCATTTTTGGTTAAACTAGTCACTGAAATATAAGTTACGAAAATATTATCAATTCATCTTTATTAATTTTTTACTAAAAACTAATAAATTTTCTTAAATGTAACATTTGTTTCTTTTATCTTATAATAATACATTATAAAAGGTTTGTAATAAAATTCACATTTATATGAAATAAATTAACAATTTAAAATAACATTTTGAAAAAAGATACATGTTATAATAATATATAATATAGAAATACACAGAAAAGTATCCAATGAACAAAAACTATAAAGATCTGTAATATTATTTTTGTTGACATTGTGGTCAAGATTTTAAATAATATACGTTGATAGAAAGTAGTGATGATGATTTTTTTTAGAGGTGAAAAAACACAAAAAACAAAAGTGACAACGAGGCTAAGATGAAAGAGATCAATGGGTATTTTTTTTCTTGGACATGAAACCTGAGAAAACTTTTCATCGTTCTTATAACTTTTGACCATTATAACAAACAACTTGCCTTGTGATATAAAATACAAAAATATGCCTTGTGTTAGACACCATACAAATAAGTCTTCAAATAAATAACAACACCAAACAAAAAAAAAACATCTTTTTTAATATAGATTATAATCATATAAAGAAACAGCGACAATAAAATATATTGTTTTAAAACTAAAATTCATCGTCATTTTGTGAATTTTTAGTTATTTATTATTGTTGTGATTATTTTTTTGATATGCAGTGAAGATATGGGTAATGTATTATTTAACTAATACTATAAAATTGCTAGTATTTTTAATTATATTTAAACTTTTCTTTTTCTTCAATATTTTCAATATTTTGTTTGATATTTTTTGGTGTAATCGTTTTGGTATAAGCTGGCACGAATCCATGGAAATTAAAAATTTTATTTTCATTATAAGGGCTATGGTATATGGATATAATTTCTAACTGACATGATAGTAGATAGTAGACTGAATATTTATAATCAATCGTTTACTTCATTCTAAAGCCGAGTGCTTATATAACGGAACACTAACAAATCTCACATATAAAGAAGCAAACTAATTAGCTTTATACAGATCATCTAATTTTAATTTCAAGAATAAACAAAAATGATAATCATTATAGATTTTTAACCTTTAAAAATAAAACACAAAATATCTTAAAAATCAGAGTGACAACAGTTTATATTATTAATTAAAAATAATAATTTCATTTTGTGGTTAATAAATTTTAACGTTTATCTTTTTATGTTTATTTAGGCACTTTCTCAAAATATAATATATTTTTCATATTATAACAAATATCTGTTTTTGTTTTTTGACAAAACTCTCTCTTTCAAAAAAAAAAGTTGTTGGTGAACAATTATATATATATATATATATATATATATATATATTGTTCTTTAACTGATTAAATTGGAAACGGAACTTCTTGAAATTTAAAACCAATTAAAAACAACAATGAAATAAAAAATATCATTCCACATTATATATAAAAGTATTTCATTCAGAGTCAATGTTCATATATATATATATATATATATATATATATATATATATATATACACTGTATAATTTAGCACATCGTCGTGCAATTAACTTGACTTAAAGAAAAGGTAGGACAGACAAGTTGCGCACTTGTTTACAATAATTTTTGTTCCTATAAATAAGAATAATATTATATATATGTTTACTCATTTATTATATCTTGTTGTTTTGCAATGATCTCAAAACAATTATGGCATACACACATAATATAGTGACATAAGTGACGTGTGAGAATGTGACTTTATTTATGACGTCATATACAAAAAAAAAAAAAAAAAAAAAAAAAGACCAGGTTTCACATTCTAAACTAATTATTAACAGTAATAATTACACATACTTTATTGTTATTATTTAGAATTGAGAGTGGAAAAAAACAATTCATATAATTGTTTCCTATACAGCATTAGTATATTATTATCAAGGTAAACTAAGCAGTTAAAAGTTCATTGTAAAGATAATGTTTAGGTTTTACAAGAAAAAAAAAAAAAAAAAAAAAAGAAGAAGAAGAAGAAGAAAAAAGTATATAATATAATATTATGTATATAATATAAAATACAGTATCATGACAGATTATATTTCATTAGCATAGTAATTAAAATATTTATAATATAAAATATTATTGATACATATACTGCAGAAATCGATTAGAATGAAGTTATGTTTGATTATATATATTGAATGTTATTAGATTTTTTTTATTGAATTGTCATATGGCAATGCTACATTTTTCCGTATTAATTATTGTATTATTGAATATATAAGTTATTACATTTTTTTAACTAAGTGTTTTTATAAATGTAAAATATAACTAATATTCTATATTTTTCTAGTAATATAATTATTTTACTATTAAATGTCATTTCATGGAAATATATTTTACACTTTTTTATGGAGTTTATTTTATCTCGGATTTATCTCTATATTTCAACCGTAGTGAAATTGAGAGAGAGAGAGAGAGAGAGAGAGAGAGAGAGAGAGAGAGAGAGAGAGAGAGAGAGAGAGAGAGAGAGAGAGAGAGAGAGAGACTGAATCAATGTATATAATAATAAATACAATGCAGACTATATAATAATTGGAAACATTGAACGTCTTTGAGACATTTTTCTAAGAATTTTAGTTAGTTTTTTTTTTATATATTATATTAATTCGGTCATGAAAGTGTCATAAATCATCTTAAAGCAAATCTATTTGTTACACCATTTTTATTGTCTTGATGCTATATTATTAAATAGTATTTATAATAACATAGAGGATATCCTAAATTATTTTAATTTATACTTTCTATAAACATTTTGAATACATTAACTCCTTATACAAGAGAAGAGATAAAAAAATAAAAAATAAAAAAAATTGGTGAACTGACCATATATGAAGAAACTACTTCTTTTTGTTGTAAAGTAAAGCAAGTAATTCAAATTTTTAAAACATCTTGAATATAAAAATGCTAATCATCATGATATTAATTTTATGAAAAGAGTTTCTTATTTTTTTTTATTGCTGTCATTTGCAAAAATTCAAAGTTATTCTTTTAAAAAGATTTTTTTCCATAATATATTATAAAAGGTTTCGTAATATATTTTAATGTCTGTACTAAGATTTCACACTAAATTTTACTTTTTATATTATATTTTTTTCAGTATAATAATACCAGTTTTTTTTTTGTTTCAAAATAAAATATATTATTATGCTATGCTATATAGCTTCTGTTATTGTATCACATTAATAACTTTGAGAGTAAAATAAAAAAAAAAGTTATTTTTTTGACTTTTGTACTTTGGTGAAGACGTGCTGGTATTATGTCAGTGTCGTTTTAGAACGCCTCTCCATTAGTATTATATACCTTTTTTTCTTTCTAGTTTATCTTTTAGAGTTTTTATTAAGTAGCTAACGTTCTTTACTATCTCATCACGCGGCGACTCGTTTTTTTTTTTTTTTTTTTTTTTTTTTTTAGTTTGGCAATTTTTTTCTTTTTGCTTATACCGATATATCGTTTATACCTTATTCTCTCTCTCTCTCTCTCTCTCTCTCGTTCAGTTAATCTTGTTCGATTGTAAGGTACATTATAGTAGCTCTCTGTCCTGATACTTTTGGCAACCAAAGTGGATAAGAAACAAGCTTTTGTATACTTGCTATATACTGATAAGACAACAGCACAAAAAAAAAAAATCATGCTTAAGTATGCAAAAGAGAAACAAAGTATGGTCCATTAAAAAAAAAATCCTGACAATTTCATCAATGTTAAAAATAAAATGTATGTTTTAAAAAATATTGGAATCCAAAAAATTTGAATAATAGTTTAGTTGTTGGTCATTATTCATTACAGTAATAAGAAGTCTCATTTTTCGTCAATGAATACTAAATAACATAACATTAGTTAACAAAAAAAAATAAATCTTCAATCGGCAAAGAAAAAAGTAACAAATATATAAGGAAAAAAATACATACAGTATTTCTATTCTTTATATATGATTTTGATTGATAACTTTTTAAAATAAGGAATTTAAATTTGACAAGTAAAATTTATTGGTATAAAGAAAGAAGAAAAATAGCATAGTATTTAAATACTTTCAAATTCATCATGAAACGTTAAATCACATTTAATTAAATATTACAGTGAAATTTTAAAATATTATCTTTTTGTTGTAATTTTTTTTATCATGTAACAAAAATTCAGGTGCAAAAATTAGTAAGATTAGAATGTTTAGATAATTAAAGTTAGCATTGAGTAAAATACTTTTAGTATAATCATCTTGAATAATCGCAGAAAGAAAATTTACTTGGGTAATTAATTTTTATTTCAAAAAAAAAAAAAAAAAATGTACATAACAAAGTCGGATAATATAAGAGGCACATTTTTGTTAAAATATAACAGGAAAAAACCCTAATAAAAGGTGATAAAAAATTAAAGTTAGGATTTAAAATTTTAAGATCATCATAAATTGTTTGAAAGTATTTAAAAGTTAACAGAAGAAATTAGCATTAGGAAAAAGTAATGTGATTTACAGCATACCGCATGAGAAGCGAGAAGTATTTAAAAACTTTTCTTCTTCTTCTTTCGCTATTTTAAGAGCAAACTTTAATAAAAGTCAGCTTAACGTTTTTTTTTCTTTTTTCTATATATATAATCAGTTTTTGTTAATAATCTTTTAAGTTTCATTAGTTCCAAACAGGATTTTTTTTTTTTTTTTTTTTATTTTTTTTTTTTTTTTTTTTTTTTACTCTGATTAAGTACGAAAATTTTAATGATTATTTTGTCGTGTATTTTTTTAAACAGCTATTTTGTAATTGACAAAAGAAATAAATTACATTTATTTTTATTAAAAAGTTTAAATTTATAAAAATAAATAATATTTGCAAAATAGTGTATAAAAAAAATAGTATGTATATCGTGAGATTTTGCTATGATCTCAATTTTTTTTTATTTATCAGTTAAAAAAAAATAACAAATTATCCTTTTTACTATGCTCGAGGAATTCTCAATGCACGAAGAAATATTATTGTTTTGAATTTTTCCCTACAATTTTACAGTTTAAAATCGTGACTGTTCAATGCAAGAAAAATAATATTAAAATCTATATAATAATAATAAAAATATTTAATCATAATATAATATATTTTAATACTTTTATATATATATATATTGAGAGGTAAAAAAATAAATATATATATACATACAATTTTATTTAATGAATAAAAAATAATAGCAATAAAAAAAACTGTATAGATAATTTTCACTATATAACAATAATAATAAAAAGTGTAAATAAAATGTGTATATATATTTATATACATAAGAATAAAGGTTAAAATAAAACAATTGATTCGCAGAAAATAGTCTGTTAAAAAGTATAACCACTGAACAAGTATTTTATTTAGGTTGTTGTTGTATTATTCTCTATATACTTGCAATGTTAGCTTGTTCGTTCAATATATTTATATACACATACGTATACATGTTACCGACCTACAAACAACTTCAAAACTCATCATCAAAAAAAAAAAAAAAAAAAAAAAAAAAATCTTGTTGCTTTTTACACTTTTTTTTTATAACATATATATACGCGTAAAAATCATACAATAAATTTAATAATATGAGTATGGTGTATTTTTTTTTTAAATAAGGCATTTCCCTGCCTTTTTTAAGTATCATAAAATGTCTATTCTAATCGTAATTATAATCAACGTAATAATTTGCAATTTACAATTTAGTATAGTATTTTTGGAAGCACAGTTGTTAGCACCTTTTAAGATTAGATAATACATGCTATATGTACACTTTTGAGCTCATTTTGTAAATTTTCCTGAAATAAACTTTTTGAAACCAATCTTTTTTCTTAGGAAAATATTGGTATAAGACTTAAACCAAAGTATTTGCAAATTAATTACAATTATGTAATGCTGATAAATTTTACCATAATTTTATTTGTTAATATATATTTGAAAATTAATATTATTCCAGAGAAATTGTAATTATTGTCTCTAAAAATATCTGAATCAAAACTGTAGCATTTACTTGAAAGCATCAAAAGTTATTATAAATAAATAAACATACGTATACGACATAAATATCATTACAAAATAGGTTTAGAAAATGCAACATTTTAAAATTTGATTTCAATACAATAATTAATAATTATATTTAATTTCAAATATATTCAAATTAATTAATACATGGAGAAATAAAATTAATGTAATTTATGTTGCATATATTAATCACTATATTTTAGAGCACAAGTTGCTAATTTATAATAACATCATTATATAATGCTGAATATCTTTTTTAAATATTGGACTACATATAGTACATAAACGCTATCCATGTTATCATTAAGAATATATATAAAGCAATTATTAGTTCTATGGTAATTATTATGTTACGCATAAATTTTGCTGCATTTAGATATAGCATAATTATTACGTATTTATTTTTATATGTATAATAATATTCTATTCTTCAGTAGTATTAATATATAATAAACAACCACATATATATGATTATTTTAATATCAATAATTAAGGTACTTTTGAAAAATTTTAAACTTTTTATATTGTCAATAAAATTTTATTTATAAAGACAACTGTCGATTCTTTACATGATTTTTATCAATACACTGATTGTATCACTTAAATACGTATATTTTAAAAACTTTTATAAAATTTCAATACAAAAAAAATCGATTATCTCAATTAAAATTTAACACTGGCGAACTCAACTCAGGGCAAATCAACTTGTTAATTATCTCTTTCGTGAATCGCAATTAAAACCTTTATATATATACCTCTGCTGGCGAAATTCATTTTTTGTGTAAAAAATAAAAAAATTAATAACGTTTCCAAATCAGATCATATACATCAACAGTATATATATATATGACGCATGACAGTCTTCGACGTCAAAGAACGATTTTTTTTTATTATTATTTTTTTTATCAGCTGCTCAAGTCCGTGGGAAAATTGTTACCAAATATGCAATTCTTTAACTATTAAACATTTCATTGTGGGTTAATTACTGCAATTTTTTATAACTTATATAATAATGAAAGCACAAAGAAAAAACATGTGTTCTAACGAAATAATATGTGGAAGGGGGATAAAGAATTTATTTTACCATTTTTACTTCAATAGTACTTTTTTTTTCTTTAATATAGAATTATGTAGCTGGGAAATATTATGATGTATTTTTGTATTATTATTTTTTGGTGACCTGTGCGTGCGTTATATCACTGAATTATAAATTTTTATTTTTGATATTATGTAAATAAATATTATTGTGCATTGAAGATGTGGTGTAATAAATATAAACATTACAGGTATATTTTGGCAATAAGAATATTCATATCTATATTACTACTGCATGTGTAAGTAATTAAAATAGTCTATTATGTATATTATATATATAATTATGGTAAGTTGAGTATGTATGAGAAAGAGTAATAGTCTGAATAGGTATATCAATGTCATATTATATACAATTCCTTGTTATAATTCATAAAACATAAAAAAACCACATTCCTAGTGCAATAAATTATACTTCATTTAGAAAATATTCTATAAAACACGCAAAGGAAAAAAAAAACAATTTTGTAAGAAATTTAAATAAACCAATCACTACACGTTTCTAATTAGTGTAAAAATGTAAGTACAAATATACAGATGTAGTATATACACGCATTTATATATATAATAATAAAGCTAAAGTTGTACAGCAAAAAAATAAACAATTAACACTTTAATACTTTTTAAAATTTACCCTCATCTCACGATCTTTGCATGATATTCAAAAATAATTAAGCTACATACACATTTTTTTTTTTGACCAAAGCACCCAAAAAAACACGCTCATCACGATAATTTTTGTTACTTTTTTTTTCATTTTTAGAAAACCCATGTCCGAGTAAAAAAAAATTGACCTTTTTTTATTTTTCACAATTGATCATGCATATTATATAAACACGAAAATATAATAAAATTTTAATTATAAAGAAATTTTTGCTTCTGTTATACACAATAAAAAATTACGAATATTATGTATAATTTTATTATTTTATAATTTTTATATTATATATTTGAAACTTTTGCTCAGTGGTCTGTTACATTTCCTGGACTGTGAACCTCTTTTTTTTTATTATTATTAGTATTATTATTATTAATCTTGAGAAAAATAAGATGCCTTCTGTATTGCGTGTTGGATTTTTTTTTTTTTTTTTTTTTTTTTTTTTTTAACTTAAGAATAATATCTTGGATCACGCGGTCAAAACCTTTCCTTCACTCAGATTGTGGGTATTAAGATGTATATAATAATAATAACTAATAATAGTAAAAAAAATGTATAATATATAATATTTATAATATACTAACTAAAGTAATACCGTGTTTGGTGTAAAAAGCATTGGTTTTGCCACGCAATATTACGTACATGATGCTGGTAAACAGCAAAGCTTAAAGTTAATCCCAAGAAAACATGAAATCTTTATTCTTTTTACTCTCCTTTAATTTTTTTTTAACTAATTACAAGATTTTTTTTTTTTTTTTTTTTTTTGTAAGAAAAACACAAAAATAAAATCCGGTTATGGTCCCAAAACTAAAAACTGTGGTCTTTCTTTATTATATAAAAATATTACCTTTATTATATAGTTTTGGGACGGCAGAATAATGATATTATACGGCAAGTTATCTAACATTTTGATTGCATAATTGTTGCATAATTAATGTTGAATTGTTTGTTCTAATGAATGTGTAAATGTACTCTATAGCTAGGTTTTGTTCACTTTTATCCATTTAAGGAAAATAAAAATAGTAGAAAATCAGTGACTGGAAAATTGCAGTAATGCATACATAATACTTTACAATGGAATTTTTTTTTATTTTGAAATTTAATTTTCTTTTATAGTTTTGATTAAAACAAAGAATATTATACACATATTGTTTGATAATTATGATAGTCTGTATATGAAGAAGAAAATTTATTTCAAATTATAATAAAGATAAAGGATATTATTTTGAGGTTTGTGTGTGATTATATAGGGAGAAAAAAAATATCGTCACTTTACAATAATTATGTAATATCCAATTAATGTAAAAGAAAATTGCCATATTATATGAACACTTTTTCCAAAAAAATCTGATCGTTTGTGTTAAAGTTTTCCTAACATTTGGAGACTTGAACGCTGCTCAGATTTATTCACTTGATAAACAAAAATGTTTTTATTCGGCCTATTCTCACTTTAATAATGATTTTAATAACAAATTATACATAACGATGATATAATAACATTATATTTATTACAATTTTTATTGAAATGATTATTGAATTTCTTATAGCTTTAATTTCTGGCAAATAAGGCAATACAATTCTATATGTGTCATTTCACTGGTCTATAGACCCCTTACACATCCTTGCACTTTGTCACCATGTATGTGGTACCTAAATGCATTGTCCAGCATAGGGGCATGCAACATCATTTCTCCTAATTTTTCACATAAAAAGAGTTTATTTAAACTGAAAAAACATTTCTCGTATTTTATTGAACTTATTAAAAGCTATGAAGTTTGAAGCTTCTTTTGCTATTAAAAATGTAGTTTTTCCTATGCTGTCTATGTATTTCTGACCAACAAAATGGCAGCTCTTAAATATGAGTGCAACCGGTCTATATATATAAAATATTAATAAAAGCTTTGAAAAAGAAAAAAATAACAACAATACTTCATGTATTAAAACAAATTAATTGATATACAGAAAGACCTTGGAAGGAATATAAATTTGAATATTTACACCAGCATATTATACTATTTATAATCAAACTCTTTTTTTTTCCTGTAGCTCCAGTCAGCCCGCATAATCATTGTCTATAAAAATAAAATAATAAAACGTTGCAATCTTTTGAAATCACAGTCAGCAAGCAGTGTAAACATTAAATATTTAGACATTAATTTACAGCAAAAAAAAAAAAAAAAAGTGATTGTAAGAATTACTATCAGTTATAGACGTTCAAGTCAAACGGATATGGGATGTAATAAATGCAAATCAGCATAGTATTTTAATTTCAATGTGAAATACAATATGATATAATTTGTTTGTTATAGCTGCATGGAAAATTGTATAGAATAATACTGATTATATAATTACAATATTTAATCTAGAAATAAATGAAATTTTAGATGTAAAATGATCATCAGATTCATAAAAATAATATTTATATAGTGTAGCCCATAGTCAGCTAATAATTAATAAAGCAATAAAGAGATTACTTTTTAATCGTATCATGTTAAAAATCTGTTTCCAAAAAATATAAACTGCTTAATAAAAAAGTGTCAGATTTTTTTTTTTGAGGTCTCCATCATTGAAAAACATCATTATATAAAGATGTAACAAAATACATTACACATACTAAATTAATATTATTTATCATTAAATATAAATGAAGTTATATAAACAGTTCATGACCTTAACACTTCATCCTCCTAAGGGTATATATACTGTAAATTAGAAACCAAGAGTTATTTTTGTAAACAAAAATGTTGACATTATATAAATCCCCCAGACGTAATTGAAATATCTTTATTTATATCATATAACTATGAAACTTGACATGTCAGTATTGTTTTCTCTGTACGTGCTTTTGCCATCAAATCTTCACGTCATCATAATACTATATATTTTTTCTTAAAGAAAAATGAAACCTACTTCAAGAATAATATAACTTTGTTGCAGGTGCTATTTTGTTTTCATATATAGGAATAAAATTGCAGTCTCTTCTAATTGAAAAAAATGTGTATATATTATAATAAAAATAGTTACTGTACGTGACGCAACTTCTTATTATATTAAATAGAAAACATATTGTGTTGCATATGGAAATGATACGTTTGCATTTCAGAATTGTAAGAAGTGACCATCTTTTCATTTGGAATTCCTTTTTCATATACTTTTTCCTCGTACATATTTCCTTAATTTTTTAAAAGTCCTTATGAATTTCATATAATTAAATATTTCGTTGCATCATTAAATATTTTGCTTCAGAATAAAATGAAAATTCATAAATTTGTATGAATTTAAGTGAATTTATACTCTAATCTTAATGATAATAAAATAGCTAAATATAAATTAAAAGCTTCCAATCAATTATACGCATAATTTGGTATATTGTATAAATAGCAATGAAATTTTATGGAATATTAATTTTCCAATCAGCTGTGATTGAATTCACAAAGCTTTGATGTTGTCACTCTGAATAAATATTCATTAATTTTTGCGTTACAATATTTTTATTTAAAAAAAATATATATATTTAAAATAACCAAATTAGCAAAACATTGAACCGATATAGATAATTAGTGATGATTTTTTGGAAATGAATGAAGGGTAAAGGGGTGGGGGAATAAATTTATTAATTTCACACTTCCCCTCCACGGCACAATACCCTCTCTCACTCTCATGGGTGCAACAAAACATATAAAAAACTCCCCTCTATAATTTCCATGTAATTAATTTCTATTATTATATTAAATAAGCTACAAAAAATAATTTTAGAAAGTACTTACCTCATAAACTTATATGTTATTATACTTAATATTAATTATTTTGTCACAATAATTATGACAGCAAAAATATTCTTAATTAATTAAATATAATTAAATTAAGTCACAGAAGAAAAATTAATTAATTAATTCACAATATCACTAACTTGTCACTCACTATATAAATTTCACTGTTTGTTATTATTATTTATATATTTTTAATTACTCTTCTTTCTCAATAAAAATCATGTAGAGTCACTGATAAGAAATACACTATACATACACTGTATTTTAATTAACTACAACAGTAAAAAGAAAAAAAATTGTTATATGTTTATTTATTATTATGAAGAAGAATCTAATGCCATGCTACGTCTGGCATTATACTGGACTGGTCGAGGAGGTATCTTGTGTTCTCCGCTTACCACCTCCTACCATGCGTTGGTCTTCTCTCACTCTGAGGCTCTCTCTCTCTCCCTCCCTACACCCCCCACCACCCTGGCCACTTCTCTCTCTCTCTCTCTCTCTCTCTCTCTCTCTCTCTCTCTCACACTCACTCTATCTCAGGTACATACCCACGTGGACCTGACGAACAGAAGGAGAAGAAGAAGAAGAAGAAGAAAAGAAAGCAAACTATTGCTACTGACTCTTGATCTCACGCCGCGAGCGCTAGATCATGCTACTCTATATGCATAACAAACATCGAAAAAAAAAAAAATCCGACACACCTACACGTAAAATTTAGGAGTAGCTCTAAAATTTTATTAAAACAAAAAAACTGCACTACAAAAATAAGAACAATGTAGTTAAATGAAGTAAGTAGGAGGTATATGTATAAAAAAAAGAGGGGAGATAAGTAGGGGAAGATTTTTTTTTCTTAAAGAATTGCATAGAAATTACTTAGGGAAGGAGGGGGATAAATAATAAATATAAAAAACCAGCTCCTGTGATAGCTAATACAATAAATGCCTGTACAATACATATAAGCTTTTGCCAAACAATAAAAAGAGAGAAGAAGGAGGAGGGAAGGATAAAAAAAAAACTAAAGAAAGTGCACTATAACAATGAGAACTCGTTTTACTACAGAAACCTACATGACACACAAAATCTTTACAAATCAAATAAAAATATATACGTATATTGCCTCAAGCTATTTTTTTACTTTATATATTATCATTTTTCTCTAAGTGTTGTAATAAATTCAGGGGTAAAAAAAAAGAAAAAAAAAAAAAAAAAAAAAAAGACGCGTGGGTGCTAAAATTATTGTTATTAATTTTATAAATAAAAGGAGCCTCATCATCTTCTATGATGTGTTGATTTTTGTTATTATTAAACAAAAATTAAAAATTGACTATTATAGTAAAATAATTGTTGAAAAATTGTACATGCAACATTACGCTTAAGGTAAGAAAATTATGTGTCATCATAATATACATCTTTCAATGACTTTTGATTTTTTTTTTTTTTTTTTTTTTTTTTTTTTTTTTTTTACACAAGAAATTGAAAGTTTGATATGAGAAGATTAGCTTTGGTAATTAGGAAATTTTGTAACTTTCTTACTTTTTATTTTGACTTGTTTGTGCAAATCAGGACAGAAAACATTATAGTATGCATATTATGTGATTTTAATTACATGTAACTTCCGATGGTGCAATTTTTTTAATTGAAACTTTTGGGCATGCTGGCAATTTAAAAGAAATGTATACTGTATACAGTTAAAAATTATTTATATGTTAAGAAATGCAATACTATCTCTCTCTATACTCTCTCTCTCTCTCTCTCTCTCTCTCTCTCTCTCAGCAGTCAGCAATAGCAATGGAAAAAATTATTTACAAAAATAGACAATTAACAAATAACAATTAACAAATCAAAAATACTTTAAAAAAACATAATTTTTTTCATTATTTCATATCTCTTTTCAGAGTTCACACAATTTGTATTGTTATAAGACGTAAAGCATTCGTTTACACATAGATCTGCATATAGCGCATTACTATAAGGATATGATACCACATTTAATTCTATATTATAGGGAGAGATCCATCAAAACTTTTTACGTCATCTAAAGGCATTATAAATCCGAAGACCCTTCTATAATCAAATTTAAGATTTCTAAGTCATATAAGTACAATTACAAATGAATCTCATCCAATCAACTGTAACTCAATGTTACCTTTAGTCACAAAATATCACGTAATAAAATACTCTAGCATGAAACATTTATTTGTTTTATAGGATCACAACCGTACAAACAAAATTAAACAATTATAGTTTTATATCATACACACATGTATACTATATATAATTATAATATAAATAAACTATATATATGCGGTTATTAAATTTTCATGTATCGATAAACTAAAATACAAAACACTGTTGACTATCGAGAGTGCGTTAAACATTTTCAAACTCTTCTCTACAAAGATTAAAAAAAAATCAAAAAAATCAAAAAAATTAAAAATTAAATAATGGTTATTCATATCTATTTCCTATAGTCATTTACATGACAGTTGTACAGTACATCAACAGGTTCTTGTCTAACAATGAGAAACGATATAGTCAGTCTTATCCATACACATATATATATATATATATACAATAATGCACAGTTGAGTGCTAAGTAAAACAGTGTAAAACTTCTCTCAAATGCACGTTAAATAGTAATTATATTATATATATCATCATCATCATCATCATCAGTTCAAAACGAAAAAGTAAACCACCACGCAGACGGCGGTGTAAAATTGGCGTATAGATTTCAAAGATTTGCTAAAAGCTCTTTTGCTTTTGTTCCGCCACATTATAATTCAGTTTTATTTGTTATTTATTGAAGTGGAGTCACAAAATGTTTTGGGCGAGGTGAGCTACAGTGTGAAGGAACTTTTGACCCTATAGTAAAGCTTCGCCCATCACACTCAAGAGTTTTATTTGATGTTCACACATATTTGATAAGCTGGTTTTCAGAATAATTTATTTTTATTATAAAGTATACCTTGAAACTCATTTTGTTCTTTAGTATATTATGTTACTAAAAATAACTATATACATAAAAATTGCATTATTTATTTTAATTTATTGAAAAATGTAGAAGAAAAACTTTTATGCGTTTGTAGTGCTGATTTAAATTGTCAAATATTTGGGGTTGAAAATATTTGAAAGCTTATTTTATATGTACATATTGTATGTATTGTATTACCATAAGTATATTATACTTATAGCCATAGACCACATAAAACAACATGTGCTTTTTAATGAATAAACACGAAATGGGATCTTCAAAACTGATGACAATTTTTACCAGAATGTTAATGTAGACACACGAGGGAGCGTGAGAAAATTGTAAAGTATGTAATTTGCGTGAAAATTCATGTTTATGACGTGAAACATGCAAAAATTAGTATGAAAATGTTGTGCGGGTTGCATAAATTGAATTTTCTGATCACTGCTACGGGGCTACTGTTGGGCTTTGAGACCAACTTATATTATTTATGTAAATCCCATCAAGTGTTTTGTGATATAAATGCTTATGCTTTTCTCTGATCTATTCTTTTATACTATCATGGTATCATGTTATTACATACAATATGTATAATAACTATATGTGAATGTGAACTGTGCTGGCATTTACTTTGCAATAAACAAGGTAAAAATTAATATTGCTTTTTGACACATAATAATAAAGTATAACAATTTTTACCCCTTTAAATGCATTTTAAAATACCAGAGGAAAAATGAAGTGCAAATAATTAGAAGTTAAAGTTTTTTTATTAAAAAATAAATAATATTTCATGTAAAACTGAAAATTTGAAATTCTGATGATTTTTTTTTTTCACATTTTATATTTTGTATACTAAAAAAAAAAATTCATATATTATACAAAACGAAAGCAAACGCGGAATTTAATGTAGCAAAAAAATTCTAGCAGAAAAAACTTTTTAGCTTTCAACAAGATAAATTAATATAAAATTTAACATGTTTATCATGAAATGAATCTCCAGCAGTATTTAAGATAAAACAATAGCATTTGATCTTGACGCTTTAAATAATTGACTTAAAAAAAAAGAAGTAATAATTCCAAATATATCAAAAATATAAAAGATCAAAGACAATTCACCGACTTTTAATCAAACACTTCGAATCAAAAATCCAAATGAGTGAAATTATCTTATATGGTTATGACGTAATATCTGATCAATAAACCAATGTGATCGATCGTTGCTTTATATGTATAGAAATATCCAATCACTTGTCAATATATTAATTAGTTTGAATAATAAAATATATATATTATAATTTATATATATAAGCAAAGATTTATATATATAAAAAATTTTCAGTTAAATGAATTGAAAAATATATAAATATACTATGGTGATAATATTTTAAAATTATATGGTTCAGTGATTGTTTGGTTATATATTTTTTAAATTTTAGAAAAAACACAATAATACTGTCACCTGTTGGCTTTATTTACTAAAATATGTATTTTTTATATTCCTTTTTAAATACAAAAATAAAATATATTTTTTAGTATAATTATTGAGAGCATTAAAGTCTCCATAGCATACATCATGAGTTTTCTCAACGATTTCTTTTATTCATCGTTATATTAGGATAGAAATTATACAAGAATTTATATGCAGCATTTCAAGTACTTTATTTTTGGTACATTGAATATAATATATGATTATCATATAAAATACATTTGCAAAATCCATGACAAATTAACAAATAGATTTTATATTATAATAAACAATAATTTTTTTATGATCCAAAGTTAAGTACCAAAATAGTAAGCTTGTCATATTCTTACACATTCTTAAACCTTTTTTTATATATACATACAGTAACAATAGAATAACAAAAATGTCTCAAAAAAACCATAACTCAAATTTTTTTTAAATCCATAAGAAAACTAAAATAAATTGTATAATGTGATATGGATTAAGCTGTTCTTTTTTTCAATTCTCTCTCTCTCTCCTTACCCTATCACCCCTTTCTATTGTAACCCTCTTAAGATGAAAAAAAAAAACACATTTATAATAAAAAGATTATTTATCATACAAGCCATGACGATTGAAATCAGAAATGAATGAAAATTTAACATTTATGCTATAAAGTAAAAATTTCAAGGAAAAAATACGTTATAAGAGAAAAATATTATTGTAACTGTCACAGAAATATGAAGTAATATAATATTTTTTTATTTCACTCTTATTTTATTTCTTAGAGAAAAATAATACAAAAATACCAAGTATGTAATTGTATATTTATATAACGTCATACTGGAAAAATTTTATGTTTAGTATAATTTTTTATTATAAAAAAGCAATATATATATAAAAAAAATATAAAGAGTGAGAAATTAAATAACATAAAAAAGTGAATGACATTTGTTGTCCGCTTGTCGAAGATACAATTATTTTCCTATATAGTCAGATGATATATTATGTACAATTATGTATGTATCGAGTTATATATAGTGACAACATGAGCAATGTAAATAAGATGATGATAATACCTTATTTGTATTGTTATAATACTGTACTATACCGCTAAGTGGAAAGAAAAAAAAAAGCACGCATGTTACTGATATCTCTTATATAGTGTTGTATGTCTTTTTATTTCAACTTTATATAAAAACTAGCTGAATTGTAATTTATAATTTTCTTCAGGCTTACACTATCAATATTGTAAGAGATACAATATTTCTTAATTTTTGTTATAAATATGAATTACGATTTTTTTTTGGAGGCATTAAAACATTGTTTAAATTTTATGAATTCTCAAAACTTGTATTTATGCCCTTTTTTTATACATTTAGTAAGAAAAAATATGTTTTTATTTTCTAGACATAAATATATTTTTATTCCCATCAACTTGACTATGTTGATTATCAATTATGTTCTCTCTCTCTCTCTCTCTCTCTCTCTCTCTCTCTCTCTCTCTCTCTCTCTCTCTCTCTCAATAAATAAATAACATTGAAAACATTGTATTTTTCATTCCAATTTCTTAACACATTTAATATCTTTTAAATGTGAATATTCAATTTAAAGTTCATCACAAATACTTTTCTTCCGCAACGAACATGAAGAACTCAATAATATTTCTTACCTAATTTATTCTATTAAAAACAACTTATAATGAAAAGGAAATATATATTTTAAATGATGCAACGATACGATTAAACTTAAAATAAAAATATCCAGTGTTTTGAACATAAAAAACATGAATTGAAATGACTTGAAAGGAAAAAAAAATAGAGAGAGAGATTATACTATACAAAGATTTTGGGAAAGAATGTGATGTGAGATTATTGTGTCACATGGTCGAGCGGCAAGGTAAGACGAGTATTGGCAGTGACTTTTGTACTATTGTTGTGGTGTCACCAGGTAAAAGCTGAGGATGCAACGTTGCCTCACGTTTCACAAGCGTGACAGATGCACAACGAGATCAAACATCTGATCAGCTGTTAAACTGTGAGTAAGAGACGTGCAATGCCGCAAGCAATTTTTTTTTTCTTCTTCTTCGTCTTCATCTTCTTCGCCTAAAAACACTTTCAATTTAATGATCTCTATACTTCTCTCTACCGCAGAGTATAAAAATAAAGTTTAATTTACTCTGTTACATAATGAATATCATAATCATGATTTGAATCTCTAAGGTCAAGATATATACGTAAAGGGTGATTTATTGTTTTTGTGTATAAGTTGTTATATGAATAGTTTTATTAGTTTGTTAAAAACAAATAATGATGTCAATCATATACAAAGTTTAACATAATATAAAGATTGTTAATAGTTATACACCAACATATTGGTAGTCAATTTTTCTTATTGCCAATAGAAATTAATCATGAAATGACGAGTAAAAAATGTATACATACATATTGCATTAAATTTTCACACTTTCTTATAAACGTTTAGTAAAAATTGTTATAAGAAAAGTTTTATTAAATTTTCTGTTATCTACGTATATACCAAGTTTGTGTCAAAATTAACTGACATTGATAAAGAAATATCTTCATACTGACCTCAATATCATGCAGAAATGACACTGGTCATTAAGAAATCGACATAGATCGATGGAACTATGTATAAAATGTAAAAACTGCACGTATGCCATATAGCGAAATCTCTTCAAAATTTGGTCGTAGATTAAAAATATATAAAACTGTTTGTTGTTGTATGCAATATTCACCAGATTAAAACCAAGCCTATAAAAGATGTAAATGCGTTCTTAATTCTTATAAAAGGTTATAAAATTTTTGTGTGTTTTAAATATTTTTATTATAACTTTGAATTTTTTTTTTTTTTTTTTTTTTATAAATCATAAATTTAAAATTTTGGGAAATCGTTAATTTTATAGTTTTGTATCATGCAGCGTTTTAATTTTTATACGTTTTCTTTTCAAAATTTAAAAATACAAAAAAAAAACAAACAAAAAAAAAACAGCAACGTCCTATACGTCAGAAAATATAGTTTCTATATATTAAATTCAAATAATTTATTTCAAAAGGAAAACGGTACAGTAGATAATTGTCTATATGTGTGTGTGTGTGTGTGTGAGCGTGTATTTTTTATATTTATATATAATATCATTTAAATTATAAAAATCTTAAATTGCTCTATATTCATGCATATACGCATATTAAAAAAAATGGTTTGAATTTACGTGAAAACACTTTATAAACGTTGTCTTGTGGTTTATAGTATATAAAAAAAAGTAATTGAATCAATCAAAATATAAAATATTTCAATAAAAATTAAGTCATTATTTTATATACATATAATATAACGTCCGTTATTGTTTAAATTGGATCACAATTGCAATAACAAAAAAAGAATTATATATAAAATGTAATTCAGGTTTTTCTTTAACGTTATTTATAAGAATGATTACTCAATAACATATAATACAATTTATATATATTATATTTTTTATTCATGATTTATAAAACGTTATAAATAAGATTTTAGCTTCTGTTGTGTATGTATAATATACAAAAAAAAATTATAATAATAAATACATATAAAATTGATTACTTTTTGATTTCGGAACATTTATTTGAAAAATGATAGGTAAGATGATTTTAAAGGGAAATAAAATGAGGTCCATTAATCGCAAAGGATTGAGATTTGACATAACAATAGTCAGAGAGAGAGAGAGAGAGAGAGAGAGAGAGAGAAAGAGAGAGGAGAGAGAGAGGTTGCTCCTGCGGCTGCTGTAAGGCATCATTGAAAATTTTTAATACGTGAGAGCAAACGATGACGATGGTTTGTTTCGTTATTTGCTTCACTATAGTTGCTCATTTGCTTACATACAACTTTACAGTGGTCAAAAAAAAAATATATATATATATATGGGTGTGGAGATTAAAATTGTGATTTATAACAATCAGAAATACAAAAGCAGATTAGTTTTAGATTGTTCAGTTAAAAAGGATATAAAAAATCATTTTAACTTTCAATTACTATATTGTGTTATATATAATAGAAAGGGGAGAGAAATAGCGAGGAAAATATGAATTATTATAGGATAATTTCAAACAATTTTTCTGCATTTTACTCTTGTTTCTTGTATGTTTTAAAGTCTTTAATGGACCGCGTGCAATGAATGAACTATTTGAAATAAATAAATGTATTTTTAATGCATTTCTTATGGAAAATCGTTATAACTTATATGTTGCAACAATTTAAAACATTTCATTGCAAGTGGTCAATTGTTTGTTTATTATAAAACACAATAATACAACTTGTATTGAATGGAACTGTATTTTTTTGGGGGAAAAATCACTCCAAAAACAATCTTAATCTTTGTATAAAAAAAGTATATATTTTTATTCTAAAAGTCATAAACCAATTAAGATTAATTCTACTCTTGTTTGATCTCATTTGTTCATCATACTTTTTTTTACATATACAAAACACCATATAATTACAATTTAAACACTAATTTATAAATAATTATTTGTATTTTCATCATAATAAGCAGTAAAGCATTTCTAATTTTATTATAAAACGCTGTTTCGTCTCCTGCTGAGTTACATCACAAAAAAACTGCAAGCAAGTTAGACATCCATTATAATATAATAATAAAAAAAATCTTTTATTATATCGGTCAACTATCTTTAAATTACATAGTACTTAAAATATCCTAGGCAATTTTTTTCTTTTGTAATTTTTATATTTTACAGACAACATCTCTTACAACGACTTTTTTTTTCATGAATAATTACAATAATAAATCATAATAATTTAAAATTACAATTAAATGAGTTAATTTATATATAGAAATAATAATTTTTATAATTTTTATATAGAAAAATACAGGTGAAAATTATAGAATTTTATAATTTTTTTTTTTTAATTAAAAAAATGTAAAAGGTGAGATAGACATCATTTTTTAGTTGCGAGTACAAAAAAGTTTTTTTTTCCTGTTATAATTTATACAATTTTTGGATATCTAATCTGTACTAATTTAAACTGGACTCTGTCTTTGAATAATATTTATTATACTTTAATTTAATTATTTTTATTTATTTTTTACTACTTTTTTTTTATTCAAAGCTCACAGTTATACCAGGAAATATTGAGTTTATTACGCAACTTTTTTTTTTAACTTGTTTATAAACTTACTTTAAAATTTATTGAAAATATTTTATTTGACTTAAATTACTATGAATAGTAATTTATTTATCCGGAGCTATAGAAACAAAAATTAATTGTCTAATTGTAAGAATTGTTTTATTAAGTTTTTTTTTTTTAAATTTATGAGTTAATTATTTATTAGATTTTTTTTTTCTCTTAAGAAAAGTAAATTAACAAACTATTACATCTGCACATTTTTTTAAACACTTCGTTTCAAGTTTTTTTTTTTTATTGTAAATCAGGTGTAATAAAATTTAGACCATAGTGTAAACTCAACTTTCAAAATTACGTCATTCTATTATTTCTGGAGGTAAGTTTTTGTTCTTTGGATACAAGTTCTCTAGCAACAAAATATACAACTAAAACCATAACCAAAAGAGCAATGTACTAGAAAATATTTTACAAAATCATATAGAAAATTGGAAATTTATAATATAATATATTATTAAATTTACATAATATAAAAGTAAAATTACAGTATGTATATAATCAAATTTTTAGAAAAAATTGGTATTAATTTTTATTGTGACGTCATGATATACAATCAGCTGTTTTTCTTCTTCTTCTTTTTTTGAAGAGATAGTTTGCAAGGTCGCGTCTGCGTTTCTTAGCGCACAGGTTGTAGGTGGAGAGAAAGAACGACAGGTGCCGACCTTGCTGAAAATGCAGAAGAGAGTGTGGAGGAATGAGAGAGAGATAGAGAGAAAGAGAGAGATCAAATAATAAATATAAAATAAGATCCACGCAGAGGAACTTGAGACAACTAAAAACAAGAAGTCAGTCACAGAGTGCGTGATAGGAATGTTGTAAAACAAGTGAGAATTCGGTCAACTACCGTCAGTAAATATAGCAGAAGAGAAAAAAAAGCAAACGTATGGATGGAATCACCTAAACTCTTCGGTCAAAGCTACTTTTTTTTTTTCTTCACTTGCTTTTACCTTCTTAGATCATCACACTGACTTTTTTTTTTATATAAAATATAGTATTTTTTTTATAACTTAACTCTTTTTTTTTCTCTACACTTTAAGTCGACCCCTTGTAGATGGTAACCTTTTATTCACTTGCTTATATAGGATGAGGGTCAATAGCCATGAGTTGCAGCCGTTATAATAAGAAAAGAAACAAACTCACCTTGATAGCTATATAAAAGCTAGCCACTACACATCTTCCTTTTGTTATATTATACACAACTTTTATACATTGTAATTAAAAAATATTTTATACTCACAAAAATAATAATATAATAGGTAAAAAAAAAATAGTAATAAAAATTTATTTTATATAATAAAATTATTATAATAAAAAACAATTTTAGAAGAGGCTATTTTTATTGTTGTTGTTTTTTTAAACAAATTAAAAAAATCTCTAATTATAATTAAAGTATTAAACGTAATTAATAATATATATATAAAAGTAAATTGAGACCAAAAGGTCGCAAGTACGATTTTTTATTATTATAAAAAAAGGATAATATAATATTCTGTTATATTCTATTGTTATAAAAATTTACACAATAATACTCAAATTTCAAGTTTGTAGAAAGATTGTGGTTTTGAAACAAGTCAACAATGTGAAAAGATTTGCACTTAAAAAAATGTATAAATAAAAAATATATTAAGGATTACAATAAAAGAAAAAAAATTATATAGATAAGAATAGAAAGAAAAGAAAGATGAGAGCAAAAAAAAAGAAGAATAAAAAAATATTTTTGAATATAAAAAAATTATACAAGGCATAAGATCAGCAGTAAGAGCGTTCGGTCGCGAGGGGACAGGTGATTCTGGATTTGTTGTGGAACCGGTTTTGTCTGAAGTGAAGAAGAAGAAGTTGGAATCTGACCGGATCTGTGTGTGTGTGTGTGTGTGTGTGTGTGTGTGTGTGTGTGTGTGTGTGTGTGTGTGTGTATGTGTTGGGCAATGAGTGAGGCCACACTACCATCCTATATATCGAGAGAGAGAGAGAGAGAGAGAGAGAGAGAGAGAGAATAATACTAGCCAAACTATAAAGGACGTTAAAATCGCTAAGTAAGGAGAACAAAAAAAAAAAGCTAAAACTAAAACAAAAACATCTCTCTTACGTCACATTATAGTGAGAAACAATTGACAAAGTAGGAGCGGAGCAAACACCTACACATTATCAAACTTGTCTTCTTCTTTCGTTTTTCAATCTTGATTTAATACATGATATAAATATATATATATATATATATATATATATATATTTTATATATATATATATATATATATATATATATATATATATATATATATATATATATATATATATATATATATATATATATATATATATATATATATGAAAGGATTTAATTTTTAATTTTTTTTTTGTAAAAATTAAAAAAACAAAAAGTTCGTTGATCTTTTTGTAATGGTCAAGCATGCAAAAAAAAAAAAAAAAAAAAAGTTTAGTTGAATAACAGCGGGAATCATGACAGGTTTTATAGGTGAGTTTATAAGAGCTCATGCTTATAGTTAATGGACCATCATTATCTTTCATATATACTTTAAGAGAGAAATAATAATAATAAAAATATATATATATAAATATATTTATAATATAAATAAAGTGAGAAATGAGTAGGATGTTAAAAAGAGAGTGATGGAAATGTTTTTAATAATGTATTTTCTAATATGTTATATAAAAAAATTAGTAACATTAAAATTATATTTTAAAACATTATTAATACCATCAAAATAAATTATTAAATAAAGCTATGTAGTTAAATACTATAATGTATTATAATTTAGCGAAAAGGTAGTAATTTTTATATAATATGAAACAAAAAGGACCACCCTTAAAAAAATTTTTTTTAACATATTTATTTCTTCCTAATTTGGAATTTAAATAATTTGTAATTTTATCTGGGTTATTTGTAAGTATATAGAAAATTCTATTTCAAAAAATATTTTAAATTTCTTTTATATATACGAACAGGTGCTAGCTGAATAAATTTAATTTAGAATTTAATTTTTATTTTTTTATACATTTAAGTTTACGCTTTAAAACGTAACAAGTAAAATAGCATGAAAAATAAAAATTTGCAATAATAAAAAGTTGTAAAATATTTTCTTTATAACTAATTTCATGCCAATTGGAATAATAATTTTATATCCTTTGGGCAAAATTCCTATAATAATGAATATAATTTTTGTAATGTATTTGACAAATAATATTGCTTCTTATTAGTATTTACACCTGATATTTTTGTATTAAAAAAATTAAATAAAATGTAAATTCTCCCTTCGGGTTAAAAAGTATGTAAAAATATTCAATTATTATGAAAATATCCACCTTTTTTTTTCCTACAATAATGTATATAAAATGCTTAATTGATTGAATAATATATAAGAATATGTTAAAATTATTATAGGAATTAAATATCACATTAAAATTTATGTTTATAATATCCTTTTCATTTAATATAGAACATCAGAGGTTTTGAAAATATACTGTAATATAAAAAATATATGTATAATTACATTTATAATGGAAAGAAAAAAAAGAGAGAAGATATAGAAATTATTCAAAATTGTTATTATTTCATATAGAAAATAACTGAATAAAATTACAATTTATTGAACATCTTTTAATACAAGAAGTAATATAAGTCATAGCATAGAAAGATGAGAGAGAGAGAGAGAGAGAGAGAGAATATTATAAAAGCCATCAACCTTGATTTGACTTATCCACTTGTATATTTTTTTCTTTTATTTTTTTGTAATAAGTTTTTTTTTTACACTTTACTCATTTACTCGTTTTGTTTTTATGTATAAATGTTGCTCATTTAAAGCAAGTGTAAAAGAATGACGAGTGAGTGCACGCGTTGGTTTTTACCTCCCTGCTAACCACGGCACAAACCACGCCGCGGTCATATACTCACTTAATAGCAACAAATTATCTCTTCTTTTTCTATACATAAAATGCAACTTATAGTTCAAGACGAGCTTCAATCTTGCTGTATCTTGTTATTATTATTATTACTACTTTTTTTTTTTTTTTTTTTTTTTTTGCTTCTGTATTATTATATTATAAGCTTCTATGCGCTCGAGTGATTTCAATCTTTGATATATATCATTAATTGTCTACAATAAAATGTTTCATTTTTTTTTATATATTTTGTTTTAATCTCATGACAGCTTTTCAAACTCAATTTATTGTATAATTTTTTGCTTTCATTTGTCTTATTATAAAGTTTTGTTTTAATTTTTTTCTTCATTTAGTTCAATTGATTTAAACTGATTAAAAAAGACGGTTTAAGATTTTTCTTGTTATAAAAAAAAAAAAAAAAAACTATAGCTTTATAATTAATTATAACTTACATTTTTAAATGACTGTGGTAAAATCTTGTCACTAAATTAATTCGTTTCATTACGTATTTTGTAAATATTGCTCCCCCCCCCCCAAAAAAAAATTAAAAAATTAGAAAAATCTAATGTTAAATAATAATAATTAAATAAATGGTCTTAAAGTACAGTGATATGAAAACGAGTGCATTTTCTACGAATTTTCTTTACAAAATTGCATGTTCAAACATTTAATTTGTAATTGTTGACTCGAAAATTTTATATGTAATAATTTTATGACAGCACAAAATATATCACATCAATTTTGAGAGCTTATCTTCAAAAAGTTACTAAATTATATTTTCTCGTAGCCAGAAATAATATAAATAACAGGTGTCTTATAATGAAACTTGGTATATAAAATAAAATGTAATAAAATTTCTCTACGTTCAGCTCAGCACCTTGATGCAGTTTATATCCAAATTGCTCCTCGTATTGTGTGCTACTCTCATGCATCCAAAGCCTATTATTATATATTATGTTATCTTTAACTTAAACTTATGATTACGTGTTTGATACAATTTAAACTTTATAAGAAGAAAGGTTAAAAAATAATAGTTACTTAATAATCACAGAATTATTTTTATAGCTTTTTTTTTTTTTAAGGATTTGATAAATATGAACAACAATTTCTTCCTTTTCTCATGTACTATATACGTATAGTAAGAAATATTTCGTAAGCAATATATAGGCATTCAACTTTTTTTCAATACTTTGTTTTAAAAAACACATTAGAAATAAGTAGAGCGTTCTTCTTCAATTTATTAGTACAAAAATAATATCTTAAAACTTAAAACTGTTATTTCAGTAAACATATATAAATCTTTTTTAAGAGTTGAAATTTTAATAGGATAATAATCTGAGAGGTGTAAAAAGATGTATAGATGTTTTTTTTTTAAGTCAATAACATTTAAATATATTCACAGTATAAATTAGATCGATTTTAGTGATCTTAGCAAATTTATAGTCCCAATATAATATGCGCAAGTATTTAAAGTGAAAATATATTTACATATATTTAGTGTCTATTAAATCACACGTCTTTTCTATAAAATGAAGTATTAATTATTATTGTATTTTAATTCAAAAGTTGATATTATAAAATATAATATTCATATTTGCTATATTATTTTTAATATAACTTTTAGCATATTTTGTTAACAGTTAATGTTTAATGGTACGTCTTTTTTAAACAATTAAAACAAGAAGTTTTTTTTTTCATTGAACGATACATTATCTATTTATTCATTTAGTTTTTGTCAATTAAAATTAGGCTAGAGCTCAATGCATAGATCAAAAATACTCAAACTTGAGACAAATGTACTTAAATATAACTTTTTACTCTAATTTGTGATAATTGAATAACCCTATACTATTAATTTTATATAGTTTAAACTATTTCAAAACTTTAAAGTTATATATACAAATTCAAGATACTTATTATTGCTTTCACAATGTTCGTAAGATTCTATGTAAAGGTTCTCATGTTTGTAACAATGAAAATGCGTTACGTTACGCTCTTGTTACGTATATTCTAATTTGTTTTGTTTTTTCATAACAATAACTTGCATACAAAAATGTTGCCCGATGCATTCAAATGCGTAAATTATTATTATTATTTTTCATGTTGGTAAATTTGAAACTACATCAATTTACAAATAATATAATTGTAAAAGCTACAGTATAATAAGAATAAGAATCATCTAACTTAAAAGTTTTGAAATGGTTTTAAGTTTTAAATAAATTGAATAATATAATATTATTGTAAAAATAAGAGTAAGTATCCAAATCTCATACATTTTTATACTATTAAGCTATATATTGTAACTTTCAATTGAAAATATTAGTAATTTTAAATTTTTATATGCTTATGTAAAAACACTTTGACGTTCATTATGAAAGCTATACAATAATTAATTAATCTTATACATAGTATTAACCACATGGAATATTATATAAATTAGAAATTAAACTCCCATATCAGCTTTAAATTTACAATCAAGCATTATAACTAATTTAATTTTAAATACTAAACATATTACTATGTAAATGACGATGGTCATATTATTTAGATTACAAAACTGATAAAATGTTATGATTTTGATCGATATTATAGAATATTTAGATATTATTTAACAAAGTAAAAGCTTTTGAACCTAAACCTAAACCTAAACCTAAACCTAAACCTAAACCTAAACCTAAACCTACATGTAGATTGAAAAAAAAAAAAAAAAAAAAAAAAAAAACGAAGGAGCTGTCATCATCAAAAACTTGATTTATAAAAATAAGTTGTCTTCAAATGTTTACTTTAAACTACTTTTATAATTAAGAGCAAATGTAATACTCGATGCTGGTGGTGTAATGTAACATAAAACAGTAAACAAGACTAAAACACCTCTCAATTCAACGATGTTTTGGTACCTTCATAATATTATACATTAATATTTTTTTTATCTTGTGTGGTTTCAAAATATAAATAACGTTAAAACCTATAAAATTACAAAGTCATAAAAAATAACTTCTTTTTACTAGTAGTTTAATCAGTACACAAAAAAAAATACCATACAATAAAATAATCATTAAAAATAAAGAATAAAATAAAGAAAAACAAATATGTATATGTATCTTCTTAATAATTAAAAAAAAAATAATAAAAAAGGTCTTGGTATGAAAGTTGGTTTTGTTTAGATATTAGAATTTCTAAAATTTAGTAGAAAATTATGAATATATCATGTACAGAATAATAACATAAATATGATTTTCATAAAAATATGTTATAGTTATAAAAGTATAATGATTTTTTTTAGTCATGATTTTAATCATGGTATTTCATGAGCTCTTTATTTCAAAGTTCAAAAATTATTTTAGATTGTAAAGTAATAAATTTTATTTGCTTTAATTTTTTAAATGACCTCAAAGTACGAATTATTTCTCTCTTTTTTTCTCTCTTTTTTTATTTTTTATTCTTCAATGTTGGAAGAACTTTTCATTATCTTGTACATTTGGTCAAATATTTGTCTTAAAAAAAATTATTTCAACCTTTAAGCCAAGTATGACGCAAAGTACAATTTACTTTATACTAAAAACTAATTACTCTAACATGTTAAAGGAAAATTATGAAGTAAATATGACATAAACATCAAAGCAACAATCTCAAATAATTTTTTTTTTAATGATTTCATTATAAGTTTCTTACAAATTAAGACATTTGTTTTCATATAGTAATACTTATTTTTAATTTTATTGTTTCTTTTATAAATTACATTAATAATAACTTTAATCATACTTTAAAAACATTAAAACTATGTACCAAAGCAAGGTTAAAATAGTAATTATTAAGAAATCTATGTTTTTGTGAAAAAAAAAATATAAAAGGTTTATTTATAAACAATTAAGTCATAATTTAAACTTATCTTTATTTCTTATTTTTTACCCTGAACTGAAATAAATTTAATTGGATTTATTATTTTATTATATATAAATATTTTTTTTTTGGCTAAGAGTTAAAATATTTCACACACAATCAAATAGTTGAATTTTTTCCCATGCAAAAATATAGATATATATATTTTTTCTTATTTTAAAATGAACTTTTTAAGCTAATGATAGTCTAATAAAAATATTTTATGAACCAAAAAATGAGGAAAGCAAAATAATAAAAATGATTTTTTAAAGATTTTATTATTAAAGGAATAGACCAGAGAAAAACATAAGCATTTATATCACAAAACACTTGATGGGACTTACATAAATAACTTTAACATGTCTCAAAACCCAACAGTAGCTCCGTAGCAGTGATCAGAAATCTCGATTTAAGCAACCCGCACAACATTTTCATACTAATTTTTGCATGTTTCTGACGTCATAAACATGAATTTTTAAGCAAATTGCATACTTTACAGTTTTTTCACTCTCTCTCGTGGGGCTACATTAACATTCTGGTAAAAATTGTCATCAGTTTTGAAGATCCCATTTCGTGTTAATTCATTAAAAAGCACATGTTGTTTTATGTGGTCTATGGCTTTAACTCACGATTTTTTTTTCCATTACATAAAATTATTGGCTCAGAACTAATTGCTATAGAAATAAATTAATAATTCAAAGGGCAGTAATATGTAAAATAATATGAAATGAATGAGTTGATGCTAGCTGCGAGCTGCGAGCGTATACATTATACATGACGCGTGCGATATGAGAAAAGACGGTCGGGCTGGTTGCATACATTTGCACATTTTTGTTCTTGGGGAAATCTCGTATTTCACAGAGCAAAATCGTCTTATTTTCATTTTATTTGGGAAAAAAGAACTCAAAATAAATATTTTTTATGTCTTAATTTTTTTTTTAATTTTTTAACTTAAATGGTTAAGTTAAATAAATGGTTAATAGTTGAATAGCCTTTTATCATTTTATCATCCTGTATTTTGATTCAAATGTGAAACTTCCTATACCTGACAATGATTGTAATATAAAAACTTACAAGTTAAAATTACATTTTATTGTTATCATATATGGGATTGTATTTTGTAATAGTACCTTACTCTTCAGTTTCAAAATTAAATTTTTATATAAAGGATTTTTAGATTCTCATTTCCACTATCATTGAATGTGAGTAATTATATATAATTGTTTTGTTTTTTACTATACTGTAATATGATTTATGAGTCATGAAGAAGTTATATGAGAATTTACACTTTTAAAATTGTAGTTCGATTAACAAAAAAATTGTGAAAATAATACTTATTCAATGATTTAAAATAGTTGTGTTAAAAAATACATTTACTTCCGTAAGCTGCAACTCTAACTAACTATAACCCGTAGTTAAGTTGTTATTATGATTGTTGCAACAATTAAAAAAAATATATAACTGAAGTTTAATTATAGGTTACAGCTTACAGCCCTAAATTTACTTTAAATACTTTATTTGTATATATTTTTTTATAAAACAAAAGAGTAAGTATTGCCAGAAGTTATGCAAATTTTACGCTTATGGATAAAACAAAGGAGCAATGATTACGTTTGCCCAATTCCAGCAACACCATAATTTATTTATTGTTATTTATTTATTTAGCGTATAGCCAGGGTTTTGATACAACCCAGGATTTTGGGGATTTTTGGGTCCAGCCCATAGAAAGCATGGTTAAAGGGGTAAAACCACCCACTTTAACCATGCTTTTTCAGACCTGACGGGAGGGGGGCTCAAGACCCCCCTGAATACGCCTCTAATTAAATAATAATTAAACTGTATAGCATAATAGCTATGTTTTGCAACATATAATTATATACGCACAATTCCATTAAAATAGTAACGTTTATGCTCTGACATGCATAAATATACCATAAATTACGTGCTTTTTTTTCTTTCGTACAGATACATCATATTATAAATAGAGAATAAAATATTCAATTTAGTTTCTATTTTGTCTCTTTTTTCAGATACTTATTATTGAAAAAATTATTATATTATAATTCTAATCATGTTTGGGTTAGATAGAGTGATCAAGACCTTAGGCCTAAACCTTGCACTTTCAATAATAATTTTTTGGAAAAAAGATTTTTTTATATAATATATTTATATAATTCATTACGTGAATTAGAGCCAAACTTATAAGTTTTATTAAAATAGTATACAAATTAACAATTTTAATCTATATTCCTTATTTTGTTATAATATATAACAAGATAAACATACATAGGATTAAAAAGTATTAACAATATATCTTATGTAAAATAATAATAAAAAATAATATAAGAAATGCATAATTTATAACTTATACGATTTAGATATTGATTTATGAAATTTTATTTTTCTTTCCACTTTTTATGCAACTTGCATCAATTTTTATTGCAATCTAAATTATTACAAGCCAAGTATTATAAAGTACAACATAATATTAATAATAAAAATAATATACCTCTTCTATATACGAGATTTTATCGATAAAAGTATACATATACACACCAACTTAAAAAATACGTATAAAAAAAACATACATGTATGTAGAGCATCACTTATAAAGATACAATTCTTTTACATTATTAGTTTTATTTTTTTGAGTAGATATGTAACTGTTTAATTATAATTATGTAGATAATTAGTATGTAAAATTTTATATTAAATAAATAATTGTACAGAATTTTTTTGTTAATGATTTTATTATATTTAATATTAAAAGTATATTAAATTTCAGTCTTTCATACAGTTTTGTATTAATTTAATGAAATACATACATAATATTATTATATTTTATATATATCTACAAAGAACTTATAAAAATAGCAATGAAATTATATATTTTTAGCTTCTCATTAGACTATTGAATATTATAAACAAAAAATATCACAGAAGCTGATTTTTTTTTTTTTTTTTTTTTTTACTTGATGTATATTGGACTAGCTATAATGAATATTAACAACGCTTGAATGACTTAGCATAAAAATTATACATACATATGTACATGTATAACATGAATAAGATTAATTACTATTTTGTTTCTTTACAATCCTCATGCTTGAAATACAATAATTATTTATTTTATTGCATCTCATTCATATGATGTGATTATTTACAAAAAAACAAAAAAAAAACTGGATTCTTAAATTAAGTCGAAGAAAATAATATACTAAAGCTTTTTCCGGTAGATTTCTTTTATGATATTTTTACTAATTTTTTTAATTGCTTAATAGAGATCAGAACAGAAAAAAATATATACATTTTTTTGTTGTTAGTGTATCCTGTTTTATTAAATCATTCATGCAAGTAAAACGAAATGTTACATTTATGGACTTAATTTTTGTTGAAAACTTTTTTCTTCTCATTAAAAAAAAATCACATATTATTTGCAACAATCTTCATTATTTTATTATAGGTATACATGTAATTATTAACTTTAGAATTATTTTTAATAGTAATACATGCTGAAAAATATTGAAATAGTATCTTGTTATTTCTTTTTCATTTTTTCTCATATAATATGACATGAAATTGGATTTTTAAAGTTTATTATTATTTGATTACATATATTTAAAAGAAGAAAAAAAAAAAAAGAAAGGAGACAGAAATACAATGCACTAGAATCTAGAATACACTTTTTTTTAGGAAAAAAAAATGGAAAAATATATGTACAGTATTTTAGAAACTCTGGTTATTGCAGAGAAAAAGTTTTATTTTTTACTTAAATAATTAATATTTATTAAAATGCCAAATTATTTATATTTTAAAGTCATATTTACAGGTTCGTATGGACTGTGAGAACTTTTTTTTTTTTTTTTTTTTTTTCTTTTTGTCCATGCAAAAAAAAAATGTATATCATTAATTTTTCCACATTCTATAAAAGTAAATTTAAGTTAGTTGCTCGTCATAACTTCTAGTGCTTACTTTCTTGTATTTATTTTTCTCTGATTATTTTTTTAACTTCAAATTTTTATTGTTAAAACTGTAAAAAGTTTTTAACTACAGGTCAATATAATTTAAAAAGTAGAAGAATTTAGCAACAAAGTGTAAAAATTTAATGGCTATCTGATCGTGAATCAAGAAAACAAAATCTGGTTTTAAAAGATTCTTGTAATTTCACGTAATTCTTGTGTTATAAGAAAAATAAAATAAAGCAAACAATATTTTAAAATGTTTGGTTATTATGTTTTAATCACCTTATCTATAAACTTAGATATACCAACATGGTATAGAATAAATAATAAGATTAACTTTTTTTTGTTTCAATATTCTAATTTTGACTTTTCGTTATAATAAAAATACTTTTATAAAATTGATATGAGATTATTTAATACCTTTCAATCATTTATGATTTGGAATTGCGCATGTATATGAATATAAAATATAAAAAAGGTATCGTAAGTTGTAAAATTTTAATCTTGTTTTGGTTCATCATGATTAGTTCAAATTTATCTCCATATGTGTGTGTATGTGTTTATATATATATATATATATATATATATATATATATATATATATATATATATATATATATATATTATAACCTCACTTTACGAGTTAATCTCTCAACAGAACTTTATTGTGTTGTATTAAAAACTTCAGAATAATTTATTTATATTTTAATTAAAAAGTTAATTTAATTATATCTTAAATAAAATAATAAAAGTGAAACTTTCAACATGATATGCAAAATAGTATAATATTCAATTAATATCACACTATAAGAAGCAAATTATTCTTTATTTTGTATCAAGCAATTATTTACGCTTTCGATACAAAAAAAAAAAATAGTACATGTAAATTGAAGCCCTAAACAAAATCGACTTTTATTATTATTACTCTCATGTATGGAACAATTTCTTCACATACGTTGAAGTACTTTTATAAATATAAAAAAAATATATATAAAAATTAAAAATATTATATTGTAAATCTAATTACATTTTATGCAGGAATTGATGGTTTAGCTTAAATTTTTTTTGTACGTGCATTATTTGTTAAAAGTTTTATACAATAGGGCTTACTAGTGGAACTCGCTAACCAAGCAGAGGTGCGGGGAAACGAGACGGACTCTTACTTTTTGTTCGATGATTCATATATGTGTGTATAATATATATATATATATATATATATATATATATATATATATATATATATATATAATATACTTATAAATATTTTGAACAGTTTTTAAAAATGTTAAAAATAAAAAAGATGCTATTTTTAGGTCACGTATTTTACCTTTTGTTATTGACATTATATAATACTTGCATTCTTATTTTGCTAACAACAGGAAGTTGACTGCAAAGTGATAAATTTTCAAATATAAAAGTACAAAATCTCTTATATTATGCTCTAATAATATATTTATTACATTTCATTGTAAAGTATGATGATAATAGAGCTCTGTACGTGGTTCCAACTTTAAAATGCGGATTATGCAAACTATGACATTAAATAAGGACACCGCAGCATCAAAGTCATACATTTATACATTTTTGAACTATAAAAACGACTCTAAATCGTAATCATTATAACGGTGGGAAAAGAATGCTTACCTTTTTTTTTTTTTTTTTTTTTTTTTTAATAAAAAAAAATGCTTTTAAAGATTTTTTTATGTCATAGTTCTTTTGTTAATAGGAATAAAAAAAAAGTAGTATCTGTTTAACCTTTTCTTTCTTTTAAAGAGTAAAGCAGAGAGAGTTTTAGAGTAATTAGCGGGTTCATGTTAGCCACGTATTCCTCATTAGGAAATATATTAAACTGGTACATTGCTTGTTTAATTTGAAACTTTTTTTTTTGTGTTTTTAAGATCAAGAGTCTGTTTGGCAAAAATATGAACAATGTTTATTTTACTTTTACAGAGAGTTACGCATTTATATAATAATAAACCAAACAAATATAAAAAGTGTATGTATTTTATATATAGTCTGTATATGAACTGTTTCAATTATCTCTTTAGAAATATTATAAAGTTAATATTTTTTTTGAGATCTTTTTATTTCATCTTTTTTTTTTAACATTTTTTTTTTTTACAAAGTATTTAATTTTTTGTGTATTTGTTTTAAAAATATATAATGTATATTTTGAAAGGTTATCATTATAATTTTAATTTATCATAATAGTAGATCAGTTTTGAAATATCAAATATATATATTTATAAAAATTAAATGTGATTAAAGTCAATCAAAGACTATTATAGTTTTATAAGCTTTTTGGTTTAATTATAATAATAAGTAAGAAATTTAGAAGTGATACTCGATCAGATTATTGACCACCAGTATTATAGAAATGTCAATCATTGCAACTTTGCAGTTCTGTAAGTTTTTATTATTATTATTTGCTCTATAGTTTTACAGGTATGTAAATTTAAATATAAAATATTTCAAATGTTTCTTATAACATTTTGTTGTTGTTGTTGTTGTTGTTGTTGTTGTTGTTGTTGTTGTTGTTGTTGTTGTTGTAAGTGCACGTATATACAAAAAATAATTACGTAATAATTGTGCTGGTCAATTTTCAGCACAATTTGTTCAATACTGCATAATCTATGCTATACTGCATAATAAATGTGTTACACTTCAAAAATATTATGTTGTACAGCATAAATATTTGTGGAGTTCTAATTAAGCATAATCATACTATAATTACATAAATGCAGCATAAATTACATGACATTCTTTCCGCATGGTTATATAAATAGTAAGCAAATATTGAAACATTCATTTATTGTCACATTTATTATTCTCTATTGAAAATAATAAAAAAGTTATGAATTTTTATATGCAATCATTAAATAATAATAAAAAAAATCATAAAGAAATATATATATTTAAAGTTTGCTTGTAGCACCCATTTGTGCATGTTTCTTTAGTATGTATTAACATTTTCATTCTATTATATAATATACAATGAACCTGGACTGATAAAATGATATATGATTGAAAAAAAAATTAAATAAAGAAAATTTGAATACAGTATACAAATATAAAGGTAAATGCTTACAATACTCATGGTATTTATTTGGAGGTAAACTTAAATTTTGATAGTATTTTTTTAATTTTTATTAATTAATTACCGTCAAGTAGGGTAACTTTGGACCACTAATGGGGGGAGGGGGACCTTGGCCAAAATTTCAAAAATTATTTACACCCTATAACAGTCAACAAGCTTAGTCTATAAGTTTATGTAAAAGTAAAACAAAACATTGTTAAGGTAAAGTTTGATTTTTGCACTATCGGGGAGTTTTACGTTTTTATGAGCGTGTTTTGGGAGTAAATAATTTTGAAAAATTTGCCAAAAGTTACCCCACTTGACAGTATTTTAAAATTTAAATAAATATTTTAATAAAATATTATATCTCTAAAAAAATATAACTATACTGCACACTGCGCGTAAAAAATTTAATGTAATATAGATAAAACTCATATTTGAATGATCTGGCACACTGCTCTTTTAAATTGCATTCTGCCATAAAAAAAAAAATTGGCCTTAGAATAAAGACAAAGAATTTAATTTTTATATAGCAAATTATGTATAGATAATGTGATGCAAATTGTTATTGTCTTATAGCGATATCATTATTTTATTAATATAGAGACTTTCATTAAAATATTAAAGTAACGCTCAACTGTCATTCATATAAGGTGACAGGGTAAAATTTTATATAGCACAGTGTCGATAACTTATGTGGGGGCTAGATTCTTCAAAAACACATAAAAGACTTAGGATTTCTAAATATTCTTATATACAGTAGAAAAAAAAATTAATATTGGATCCTATTTTGATGATAGTTATATATAGCAGAATTGATGATATTGATTTGTTGCTGTATAATATAGTAATATAATATACTCTAATTTGGTTCATTTTAGTAATAGTGATATCGATGTTATGTAACTGTTTTCTATTTAACTGTCATTCAATTATATGTGCTTGAATTGTATCTGTTTAAGTTGTGTATTTGCTATATTAATTAATATTACTTCTTAAGGGAGTAGGTGATCGACTGATATCTCGCAAACTAGACGGTCGTAATTATAATATTAACACAAATTAAAGATGAAATGTTACTTAAAAGTATCAAACATGTGAAAACACGATCAAATATTTAAGTTATTCCACTTTAAAGATTACATGCAAATGTGGAAATTCAAATTTTAGGGCTAATTTTAGTCAAATTAGAAACTTTTTAAAAATAAAAAATATTATCAAAACTTTTTTCGGAACAATGAACATTTTTTAAATTTACTCGATTTCATTTTAAAATTATAGTGTTTGTTTTGCTAAAAATAAAGTATGTATAAAGAATTATTGTGAAAATATAATTCCTCTTTTAACGACTTCTGGTCCAAGTCGGTCACCTTCTACATTAATACTTAATTTTAATGTAAGTTTGACAAGTCTAGTAATAATGCTTGTTTTGCGTAATATATTGGCTATGAACTGGCGGGGTAAATAAGAATATTTTTAATGATTCCCAAAGGTCTTTAAGTGACTGAAGTGATTTGATGAATCGCACACAAGTGATAAAAAAATCTAAAATTGATACAAATGTAATAAATTTCCACGCTATAGACAATTTATATTTGGCATGTCTAGATGAAACGAGTGTAATTTAAGCAGTTGTCATTGTGGTGGTAACAAGAAACATATCCACTCTCACTCCTACAGTATGCACTGCCTCGTGTGTCTATATAATATACGTATATGTGTCTTTGCTACTTAGCGGAACGGAATTCTCATATCAATGAATTAACATCATATATAACTTGATGGAAAGTTAAAAAGTTACAAAGCAAGCTTTTTTATTATAAAATGATATAAATATGAACTTTAACTTGTTATAATTATTATTGGGCTCTACCGCACCATTACAGACATTGTCACACGTATAATACCAGTATATTATAGGCAATGGTATTAAATAGATATAAAACAACTATAACAGTAACAACTTATATACACCTATATGATTATAAGAGAAAGTCAGTAGTAAATAGTTAAGATCTTTTATTGTTATTTTTTTATTAAATAATTAATTGAATTTTACTTTATAAAATTTAATTGATTTCAAAATAAAATAGGATGTGAAGAAAGAATATTGAGGTCTATATTTAAATAACTGATTAAAATTTCAAATAATTGCTGAAAATTTTATTAACATATGTTGATTTACATATTTTTGCATTACAAAATTGTGTTGAAATAAATAAAAAAAAGAGAGAGACCTCAATTATTGGCGACTTTCAAAGGTCGTATAATGCTGAGGTGTAACGTAATTTTATTTCAAGTAATAAGTATTATTTATTATTTTAATTGCGCACTAACAACGACGTGTTCTCATTCAAAATACATCACTATTGGTCACTTTTAGATGACATGTTTCTTTTTTTTTTTTTTTTTTTTTTTTGTGTCTGCCAAACTCGAAAGAAAGTTATATTATTAGTAAATTTTCATAATACTGTACCTACCTACAATTGCAAAAATTATAATTGAGATGCTTAAAATATTCATATTTAGAGACATGCAAGAAAAATAAAATTAAGAGAAAAAAGAAAGAAGAAAATGCATCATTTAGGAAGAAGAAATTTTAAAAAAATCCTAATCTTATACAGTTGTTTTAATGTGTATTTTTATTGTTTACTTATTGACGAAGCAGTATTTCTGATATACTATGGTGTGAGATCACGTCTTGTGTATAGGCATAATTTCCTTTTTTTTTATCACCTGTTGGGTAATTTACTTGTTGTTATGTTTAATATCTAAACCCAATAAAGAACTATTATTATTATCAACTGAAATTATTTGCTTTGAAAGGTGTGTAAAATTGTTCTTGTATAATATAATAATGAAACATAAAATGTATTAGTCTTTAATTGTTTTTGTTTTTTATTAACATACGTATGAATTAATCATTTTTAATTAGAAAAATTCAATCAAATCCTACATAAAAGTCAAAAGAAATTTTAATTGTATTAACAGTTTTTTTTTCTTTCTTTCTTTCTTGGATATAAACGTAATTAGCTTGGAATATTTTATATGTTTTAAAGAGAGACATGTAATAATTCAAATGGTAATAAAAATTATATTTATTCAAATTAGATTTTATTATCTTTAATGTTAAGAAAATGCTGGACAGTAAATAATAAAGATATAAATCATATGATCGGCAATCACATTAACAATCTTGCTCCTTTGCAATGATCAATACGATGATGCTCAAAGTCATGTGATGTTTACATGGATTGGATAATTAATCCAATAAATACCGATATATTTATATCAGATTTATGTTTTATTGTAAAGAAATAAAAAATATATATATATCGTAAAATCATGATTTTACCTATAAGATATATTGGTACTTTTAGTGATGTTTTATACTTCAATATTATAATCAAACGTTTTAATTATAAGCATTATTCCGAGTCGGCTCGTTTCCTGGGCCCCTTATTATTAATTTATATTTCATTTGTTTTAGGGATGGTCAGACGGGAGCAGTACGTACTACGTATTGAAGATAAGAATTTTGTAATGAATGCGAGGTAAACGTATTTCAGTGATTTACGAAATATATATTCACTACTTCTATGTTGCATAGTTATAAAAAGGATTATAAATAATATTAAAAATTTCTTAATGAATTTTGTTAATTTTATTTCATATTAAAAAGGGTTTAGTGCATATGGTAAAAATCAAGCTCTGAATATTAAAAATTTGAATTTGAATAAAAATTATCCTTAATATATTTTCTGAGAAAAAAGGGGGGGGGGTTATATAATCTAAAAAAATAATAATAATAAAGATTAAAGTATTATGAATTAATGTTTATTAGTTTATAATAGCAAATAATAATTGTCAATTTCGTGTGAAAATAAAAAGTTTTACGTGTTAATACATATATGGTTTTATAATACACGTATCATATATACAATGTGCTTAAAACCACTATGAAGAAAATGAAGAAAATATTTTATTACATAGTTATTATTTTTAAACCAAAAGTGTATACACTTCACTTCTTGTACAAGTTATGTATAAGTATTTACACATCAGAATAACATCCAATAATATTAATCATGTCACTTTAACTTCTTCTTCTTCTTCTTCTTCTTTTTTTTTACTACTATATATCAGTTATGTACCAAATTAAAATATGAATTAATTTTTTATAACAGTATCACAAATAACTTTAAATGACACTATATGCAAATTATATTATGAAATGTTTTAAAAACAATCTGGGTGTATTGCAAATCAATAGATTATATCAGAATTTTTGATTGACCGTTATCTGTGTATTGTTATTGGTGATCATGTACGAGAGATTGAGATTGAGAGAGAGAGAGAGAGAGAGAGAGAGAGAGACCAATATCATGAATTTAAATTAATATTTATTAGGACATGTTAAGTGGGCGAACTTTATAGCTTTAATTTAGTTCATTTATATTTATTTTTATTAAATTCTTCTAAATGTAAATTTTATCAATATTATTGATGTACACAGGTAATAATAATAATATAGATTTATTGAGCAAGAAAATTATACAGACTTATAAGTAACAGTCAAAGTCACAAAACAAGTCAATAAAGAAAATAAGTTGCATTATTAAAATTAGATGCTGATATGTTTTAGTTCAGAAAATTTGCAGTTATATGATAAAATTATTGATCCCGAAAATTCATAATATGCATTCTGTTGAAGTCAGAAAAAATTTGGACTAAAAAAAAAAAAAAAATAATAATAATAAAAATAAATAAATTATAATATAATATACAATATTGGATAAAGGGTATATAAAGTAGGCTTCATTTTATTTTGAAAGTGCATGATAAAGTGTATTCATATATTATAATAATAAGTTGATCAAGAAAGATACATATCTATTTCAGCCCTATTATTTATTATGATATTACAACTTACAACAAGAGTTTACATTAAATAAGCAATTATTAAATAGACAGCAGAAACGTACAAATTTTTTCATATTTTCGTTGGAATGATAATAAAATTAATTAATTGAAGCTATAATTGACTCAATTTAATGTATTCAATCAAAATGTTTCAAAACATAAGTTCCGCATTATATTATTATTATCTTTCATATCTTTGAATATTAATTATCTAAATTTAATAATTTTAATTTATTTATTTAACTTCCTGATGCATAACAACGACTACAATCATAGTTTTCTTGGAAATTTATCACTCCCACATCATCATGTAACCACAACTCCAGCAAAGTCACGCGCTCATTGCTCGTTGCGTATTATAATGTTATACTACTTGCAGAAGATGACCAGCTATATAGCAAGAGCAATCCACAGCAAAGGCCATACAATATAAAGTAAAACTGGACGTCACAGAGAGAAGGAAATAATAGATCGATAATTACGTCCTTGCCAAAGGGTAAATAATACACAACACATGCATGCATGCAAAGGTGGGACAATACATACAGTTAATTTCCCATCAATCGTATATAATAATAATTAAGATAATAATACGTATGATCATATACATAACAACAGAATTTTTTTCCATGAATGTATAAAATGCACAGAAAAAATTTATACGTATATAATATGACACTAAGAATTTAAATTCTTTATTGCAATTGCAATTTTTTCTGTTAAGTGTAACAACCTGTTGGGGGTATAATTACGTACATCATAAATTAAAATAATAATAGTAAAAAACGTAGAACCCATGGTTTTCATTTAAGAATCCAAATGTACACGAGATGCTTGATTGTTTTTATATAACGAAAAAAAATTAGTCAAATTTTAACATAATTGGACAATAGTTTTACTGCTAATATTTCTCTTTTTAATTTTAACGTACTTTTTTTAGCATTTTAAATTATTTAATTTGCAATAGGAAAATATAGCAAGAAATTAAAAAAAAAAAAAGTATATAAATTATTATTTCAGGGGTAGAAAGTAGGGAGCTATGGTACTTTTGTTTAGCATTGTATTAATTTTTGAAAATGTTATAAAACAAAATCAATAATCTTCTATTTTCAATAAAATAACACTAAATTTGCAACATTTTAAAAGTTATATTGAAAGTCATGAAATTACAGCTCACGAAAAATGCTGATGAACTTGTATGATCTCTTCCACTCATTACACTCATGTAAACCAGATGTTTAACATGAAATGCATAAGATTGAAAGTCTGAGTGAATTAACTTTTAAGTATATGTAAATTTCTTATTTAAAATGTATAATAATGATAATTTTGTCAGAATTTTTTTTATTGAAACTAAAGAAGTTTATATTATATGGTTATTATATACGTATATATACAACAGAACTATTAATACAATGCACAAAGATATACAATCATTTCTTCTCCATAAATACATACTTCACTTTTAATGAATACTATCTTTACTTTTTTTTCTTCTTACTATATGTTTAATAGCATTGTTTCAATATATGGTATGCTGTATATATATATTAATTAATAGTATTAGATATATACTTTTTTTACATATAGTAAATATGTATTTAATGTTACAATGTGTATAGAAATTATTTCTTAATTAGAAATTATTACATTTAATAATCCACACTTAAGTCATATATGCATCTGCAATCACTATGAAGAAAAATGTTATTATGTAAAAAATATATACATATGTGTGTATAAAAAGAAGTTTATATGACGTCGCGCAATAGTAGAGAATACGGTATAATATAAACTGGTTTCAAAGTAAAAAGGTTAAGGTGGCACGGATACTTTGCCTTCTTTAACTTTCAATAACAATTCAGTGGTATTTTTTTTTCTTCTAGTTTGCATCTTTATTTTTGCATGTTTTTCTTTTTTATTCTTTTTTTTTTTTTTATAATATGCAATATAATCCAAGTTATTTATCAGTTATTCTTGCACGAACAAAAATGAATATAATACGTAATAATTATGCAATATTTTTAGCACAATTTGTTCACTTCTACGTGATCAATGTTATACCTCATAATATATATTATATATTACGCTATAGAGCATAAATATTATGCTGTTTTAATTTAGTATCATTAGTGCTATACTGACATAAATGCAGCATAAATTACTGAATTTATTCTTTCCGTGTGAAATGAAATGTTTAGTATATTATCATATGACATGGTATTATTTTAATATGAATTTACACAGTGGTATAACAATATTTTTTTATGTAAGGGTTGAATAAATTAAAATAACTCTCTGTATATTGTTTTTACGCAAACGATTATATTTAAATTCTTCGTTTCAGAGCCGAAAGTATTTTGATATACAGAGGTATCTGCAAATTTTTTACAACAATTACATTTTGCTTTAATTAAAAGATTTTAATATTATATATAGCAGACAGATTAAAGCTAAATAGACGTTACTTAAAAAAGTTAAAAAAAAAAAAAAAAAAAAAGTTAGTGGGATTTTTCTGCTATGTATATTTTTTAAAGAACAATAGAGCTCTGCAGCCAACTTATTGATATTAACATAACTTACAATAGACGTTACGGGCAAAATACAACCGTCCCAACTTTCAGTTGCTCAATATAGGAAATTTGGAATTTTCCTGTGAATTGTTATGTTGTGACAAAGTATAACAGCAACGTCATCTATAACAGTATTACCGATTCATATACAATCAAATTTAAATATAATTTTTACTGTTTAATGAACATTCTATAAGAAAGTCAAAATACAAACTGATGAGACCATTTCATGTCTCATTTCATTTCGTGTCTTTTTCAGTGTTAGATAATGAGAAGAACTGTTTATTGACTCACATATGATGCCCCAAAGCCCTTTTGTAGCCCCATGGTAGCCCCGCAAACTTGAGCTCATCCTGCAAGATATGCAACTCGTCCCGTATCTTTTACGTCATAGTTACGGCTTTACTATACAGAAATTTGTGTAGCAGGATGATCATGAGTTTGCAGAAGTTACTTTGGGCCATCATAATGTGAGTTTATGAACAGTTCTTCTCATTATCTAAGACTGAAGAAGCCATGTTGTAAACCCTGAACTTCCTCTATAAAAAAAAAAAATCAACAACTTATAGAAGTACAAATTTGCATTCAGTCATATGTAAAAATTTTGTTTCTTAATTTTAGTTTTTGTTTAATCAAGTAACAAGAGGATTAAAAAGTTGTATAGCAATTTGTTAAAGTTCTCTCACACCATTACATATATAATAATCCTACATAAAAAGAATACAACAAAAAAATTCAAACTCATAAATTTTCGTTATATGTAGTCCACCGTTTTATGACTGTTTTTTTGTATTATATGCTGGATTAATAAACTTTGAGGTGTCATTTCTAAAATAATATTTTAAAATTATGATACAATGAATATTGCTTCAGTATACTGTACTTTCTATTTTTTTTATAAACTTACGTTAAAAGTTTACAAAAAAAATGTCATCAAATATCATACAAGTTTTTTATTATTATTTTTTTTTATCTTATGCATAAAATTGTAATTAAGATTAAAGAAATTACACATGTTTAAGCTGTGTCGCTATGTCAGAGAAGTTTAAATATAACTAAATAATTTATTTTGAAAGAATTAGGTTAATTATTATAAATAAACTTTAATAAAACAAGTAGATGTAAAAAACTTACATAATATAGAATTTGATCGCAAATCACACCAATTTAATGATGTTTTTCTTGCGCAGTGCAAAAATGAGTCAAACTAATGCAGTGGCAATTTAAAATGCAAATATGTATACATCATTAATATATTAATTATATTTACCATATTTGTAATAGTCGTTCATTTTCATAAGCATTAATAATTATTTTATATACCAAACTGGAAAAAAAAATTGTACCATTACAGGTATTTGACGCTACATACTTTTTTTTTTTTTTTTTTTTTTTTTTTTTTTAACACTACAGAACAATTTAATTTCTTTTAAATTTTTAGCTCATAAGGCATAACTTATGTATTTAGCTAGCTCTATCGATTTTTATAAAACTTCACACACATAATATATATAATAATAATAATAATAATATATCAAATAACATAGAAATAGATCAATAAATGAATTAATGAAAACAAAAATAAATAACACTACTGAAATACTGTTTGTTGAAGCTTAAAATTACGCAATCCCATTGAAAAGCACTATTTATGATCGTCATTTCTCATCCTTTGGTTTTCTAGAACACGGAGTCCAAAATAAACATCATTTTACATAAAACACGGTGATATTATATAAGCTATTGCTATTACTGTAACATTATTTAATAATTATTTATTTCAGCATACTCAGTATTTGAAATTTAATTTAATTTTTCTCACCGTTAATATTATTTACATATTATTGTGAAATAAATAAAAACTTTACATTATTATATACATGATATATAGGTGATATATTAGAACTTTTATTATAATAAAAAAAAAACTTCATTGTTTTCACTTGGATGCAGCTGGAAAAGGAAATATTGTACGGATGATTTAATCCAAACACCGTAACGAATTTATTCTTCTCAATATAATAAGTTGCTCCAGCAAACAAGATGCTGTGCGCTATAATATAACAACAACGAAGAAAAATGCATCTCTTTACTATAATATGTCCATGCCTCGCGCCGTTATTGTAATTCTTGCAATACTAGATACCTTTAGGCAATGAATACTATATACCATGATAAAAAAGGAGGGTAAAAAAACTATAATCTTATGTAGAAGATGCAATATATGTAATCAAAGTCATTGGCCTATAAGAAAAAAAAGATGATGAAGAAGAAAAAAAAGTGACCATCAAGATAAAAATTAATATCCATACTTGTATATTTCTTTTAAGATTTATACATAAAAAGTAATTTTCTCAATAAAAAAATATATATTAATGTGTATATTTTTCTCTTCTCTTTACTTGATATTTTAATTACTTATTAAAAAAAACTAGTATAAGTGTGCTTTGACGTTTTCATAATTAAAATTTATTATATAAATAAAAGCAATATATTGATTCTATATTTTGTATATTATGTAACATAAATTCATATATAATAACAAAAGAATATATATTTTTTTAAAAAGGTAGCAATAATATTATTTTTTTAATGGTAATTTCTTTTTTCAATTTTTATCAATCAATTTCATCTTTCTTCAACTCTGTTTTGCATGTCAGATATTATTTTTGGCAACGTAAACAGGAAGAAATACCATCAGAAATAAAATCAAGTTTTACAACTGTACAGACCATTGTTTTTAACTGTCTAACTTTGTAAAGTGTTTCATCAATCTATAAATTATAATCATATATAATGAATTGTGGACTTTCATAAATAATGGTAGCAGATTTTTTTATTATTATTTTTTATAAATACATATTGATGGGTTCTCCATCAATCTAGTATATTTAATATATGATTTTTTTTTTTTTTTTTTTTTGAAAATGGTCTCATTGTTTTTCTATAACAATGTATACTGATATATTATGCATAATAATAAATATTGTATTGTTGTTTTCTTGTTATTTATATGTCGATGCAATATAGATTAAGATGTTTATTGTCTTTTTTTTTTTAAATGCAAATTTTTATCCGATAAAAGACTATTGATTTTTAAAAAGCATGCACTTAACTTCTTTTAAATATATGCAAATTACAAATCTTATTTATATTGTTGAAGCAAATAATTTACCATACTGTATTATATTTTTAGAAATTAACAATCAAGTTATTGAACATTCAAAATTGATGATAAAGATGCATAATACTATTATGCATATGTTCATCTTAAAATCTTTTCTCTAACTTGAACTTTTTTCTTTTTTTATTGCAGTTGTCGTTGTTTGTGAATAAAAATGTATGTTTTTTTATGTGTTCTTATTGCTATTCTAATTCCTATATTTGGTTTAACGAAACTCTCCCGACTAATTACGTAAGATATTCTTTTGTTTCAATTGATTTTATGGTTATTGAACATAAATTGTAATTATTGTAATATCTATGACTGTTTTTAACTTCTTTATATTTAATTTTCTGATGTTGTTTTTCTTGCTCTTGTTACATGCGATCTTGTTTTTATATACTATACTGCCTGAGACAATAAAATACTCTATTTCTTATATATATATGTATAATCCACCATAGAACGTATTATGTAGCATAATTTTTATTGCTTCTGAATAAGCTTAAAGTATTGTTTTGTAAAATATTTTTATTAACAGCACATAATTTACTGTCACATTAGGCTTCAATTCCCATGTGCACTTGTAATACAATGCTTTTATATGACATAATTTAATAAGTTAATAACATTAAAGTACTTCATGTTGTGCATGAAATGGCCTTAAGTATAACTTCTGTTTTGGATTATTTTCTAGGATTTTTAGAGCACTGTTATTTAGATGCACCTTTTATGTGCATCTACTTTCAGCAGTATGTCGAAGTGCTTAAATAGTTAGCACAAAATAATATTTTTGTTTAAAAACTATGGGAAATATAAATATTTTATGATTTTATTGTTCAAATGAAATCAATCAAACGAGATAGTTAGAAGTCTCGTATCTATAAAATTTCAAAGTAACACAACCTTAATTTTTATATTATTGAGGAGTCAACGGAACTGTAATACCTTTTATAATAATTTCACGGCCTACAAAAAAATATCTTGAAATGAAACATGGGGCTTTCTGCAGTAGCATAGCCAGGATTTTGCGATGGAGGGGTCCAGTCTATAAGTCCTGGGCTGGGGTCCTGGCCTTATGAGATTAAAATTTCAAGATTTCATAATTCAAAATTTGCTATAGGTAGCACCCAAATATTTTCAGATACTTGGAATTTGGAGATATTTTATTCTTAAATTTCAAGCACTGTGCAAAAAATGAAGAAAAAAACACTGATGCCTTTAGGTTTTAGTCAATTCGTCACATAACCTCATTTTCAGCCTTCCTAAATAAAAGTACATAATGTAACAAATTTTAAAATTAAACTGAAAATTATTTAAGTACACATTTTCTGCAGATTTGATTTTTTTTTTATTCTGGTTGATATTTGTTTTAATGCAACATTAAAAAAATCTATAAAGAAATTTTATACATGTAAAATCTTTTTATCTAAAGTTTAAAATCAACTTAAATTATTTTTTTATATGTTTTCTTTGAATTCTAATTATATTTATATACAAGTTACTCGTAACTTGTATATCTTTATATATATATATATATATATATATATATATATATATATATATATATATATATATATATATATATATACAAAAGTACATGTACTTATAATATTTACGATAGCAATTATTAATGTATTTTTCATTGTAATTTAGTTTGTTTTTTTAATATATCATTACTTTATATTATTACCTATAATAAACAATGAAATATACTGACCATTACATTAGTATAAGCTACTTTATGAACTTACATGTAAAGATAATAAACACTACATATTTATACATT
>OX439128.1:41102392-41122392 GCA_949318235.1 Ecdyonurus torrentis | reverse complement strand
TAAATCAAATAATACCAATGAATCTTTTCAATATCGATACATTACAATTTTATATATAGTAAATTCATTTATATTTTTGATAATAAAGCCTTTTTGAAACTACAAACTATATGATTTGACTAACATTATACCATTTGATAATAACCGAGACCTGGATCTATCTTTTTAAATATAATTTCATTATATTTTAAACGTCAAAATGTATGAATTCAATGTTATATAAATGTGATAATTTTAGAAAGATACAGAAAAAAAAATACAGGATTTACAAGAAATAACTGTAACGAATTACTTTAGTTAATAAATTTTAATTAATAGTGCATGTAAAACTTAAACATATAAAAAAATGCCTTGTTAAGCAAAAGACTAACTTAAAGTTTACAAAAGCTGAGGTTAATTGTAACAATAGGTATACACGTGTTAAAGTGAAAAAAAAAACTTTCTTATTAACCAGAGAGGAGAGTGCGATGGCCGAAAAACAACTTTAAAAAAGACAACAACTACTTTTTTTTATACTATTTTATTTTAAGACATCCCAGAAGGTTATAGTCTTAAATAAAAATAATACATTAACAAAAAAACTTGAAGAGAGAGAGAGAGAGAGAGAGAGAGAGAGAGAGAGAGAGAGAGAGAGAGAGAGAGAGAGAGAGAGAGAGAGAGAGAGAGAGAGAGAGAGAGAGAGAGAGAGAGAGAGAGAGAGAGAGAGAAGTAGGCCATAAAAGTGAAGATAAGAAAAGATGATTCAAGTACGTACGTAATGAAGAAAAAAAAAGAAGAAGAATGAGATGTATATAAGCCTAATTCATACGCACAAAAAAGAAGATTTAAAAACTATCATGAGAGAGCCTAATTTAAACGTATGGGATCATCCTTATATTATGTAGTTAACGGGAATATTATAATATATATTATATATATATATATATATATATATATATATATATATATATATATATATATGTATTACAATAAAATGTTGCTTATCTACTTTCCACTATTCGAATGTATGTATTTTTTTTTATTTAAAGAAAAACAACTTTTTAACTTTGAACATAGTTTTTAGCAGTCTCTTGTAATTAAGAACAGAGTAGATTGATAATCCTCTCAGTTTTTTTTTCTTTCTTTTTTCACACAAACAGTTATTTATTTAAAAGTTAATATAACGAGTTTAGTCTCTGATTAATTAAAATATTCTTTCGGCTCTTTATATATAAAAAGAAGAAGAAGAAGAAGAAGAAGAAGAAAAAAAAAGTAAATATAGTGTTAATAAATTTAGGTATTTTTGTAATTTAAGAATACATAAATAAGAAAGCTATTAAAGTTACAAATTTTTAATGTTTATATAAGTGCAAAAATTTGTATGTTTTTCTAATGACTGATTTCTCACGATTTGGTAAAAATTCTTGCGATACTTTTAAAGAAGATGGAAAAAAAAATGTTGGTGTTTCCGCCACATCTATAATATACATATGCAGCTTTGTATAAATTTGACTAAAAATTTCTTTCCAGCTATTTGAAAGAAAATCTTCATAATTAGGAGTGTAATTTTTTTGTTACCATGCATTGCAAAAAGATATAAGACAATATATTCATAAACATGCACAAAATTGGTTTGTTTAAATTTTTAATAAAAAAAACTGGAAAATCCAAGCTAAATTAAAATTTAAAAATCCATTAATCAACCTGTTAATATCTACATAAAAAATATTAAATCTGATAATTTACGTTTAACTATCAACTTTTTTGAATCTCTTTATACATTTACCACAAATTAACTATTTTAAAAAAACATTAAAATATAATTTTTACAGTAACAAAATATATATAGTATATTATACATAATATAAGCAATAAAATAAAATCCTATATGTCAATATTAATAATTATATATATTGAAAACAAAAAATGTATATATTTATAACCCTGACCGCTCCCAAAGCTGGCTACTGTATAAAAAAAATACACTCACACACATCACATATATTATAAATGAATGACAAGCAAGCAGGAAAGCAATAAACAGGTCTATACGTGTGTGAGTGTGTTACGTCAAACTTTTTTTTTTTTTTTTTTAGTCCCCTGTGTTAGTATAACATATAAATATATACCAATACACCTTTTTGCATTTTACAACTGGTTCAAAAATCATCTGCATGTACTGTATATTATTATGTTACCATGTAAACATATGTTAACTATAGGTAGCTACTGTGAAATTTGTTCATTAAAAATTTGTGTAAAAAAAATATATATATTATTATACCTACAACAGTGTCAGATATGGTATGATGAACAAATAATAATAATAAAAAAAAGTATTAATTTTTTTGATTTCTTCATAACAGGACTACCATGTGTTGTACGTTGTAAGATACGTAATTTAAATTCAGGTTTTCAAAATATTAAATTTAATTTGTTTTAACAGGATCTTTACCTTATTGAAATTTGTTTAAAATATTATTATATGCATAATATAAAATAAATGTGTTTTTATTAGATATGTGATATTCTTCGTATTATTTTAATTAATTAATTAATTTAATTTTTTAGATAAATTTGTACAAATATAAATGCATGCAAATATAGGTATATTAGTGTAAAAAATTTAGCAAATAAAAAGTTATGTTTTGTTATTTTATTCAAGTTTTTATGTTTTTAGAATTATTTGATTTTTTTTTTGTCAGAGTTAATTAATTTGGTTTTTAATCAATAGGTTACTATTTTCAGCTTTTTAATAGCAATGTTACATAGCCTATATATAGTCATACGTCGATTTATTACAATAAATTAAATAATTTAACAGATTATCGGTATTTATGAAATATTTCTAACAGATTAATTAATTAAGTTTTCAAATAAATCTATACTCTGTATTAACGACAAAACTATTTCGCATCAGCATTTATAAATTTAACACATTAGTTTTCAAGAACACCATTTTTCATGAATAAATAAATAAAAAATAACCTCATTTACATGTTTATATATATAAAAAAAAGAAGAAGAAGAAGGAACATCACCTATCAAAGTATTGTCATAAATTTATTAAATATTTTTTTTATTTTAAAAATTTACATATAACATCCTATATATAAAGTAAGTGTTAGAAATAAATGGCTTATATATATTTTATGAAGGGAGAATAATGATAATAATAATAAAAAAAAAGTTAAGTTAAAAAAGTAAGTAGGCTGGGAGGGAGGTAGGAAGAAAAGGGGGGTTTTAATTGAAGGGTGGATGAGATAGTAAGCAAAGTCATTACTACTATTATTACTTTCATCATTTGACAGTAGCCAAGGGTCCTATGTTTTGTGGGCAGTGGCCAAAACTTTTTTTTTTTCTGCTCTAAGCAACAAAAAAAATAAAGGAAAAAAAAAACAGCAGCAGCAGCAGGTCATTTTAACGAGTAAAAAGCTTCTGGACGTACGCAAGAGACCCACAAAAAAACCTACACACATGGTAAAAAAAAAATAAAGTTTTTTTTTATCTTACGCCATCCTCTCTTATAAAAGTCGTCCTATAATCCCCTGTACCACACCTTTTTCCTCTTTCTCATCTCTCAATACTTTTTTTTAAGCCATTAAGAAAAAAAAAAGTGAAGTAGCCATCACTATCGGGTATTAGTAGCACCCTAAAACTTTCTTTATACAACAGGATAAACTATATATATTTATTTCTCTTTTTTTATATATTATTTGAAACATATATAGGGCTATTACACTTATTTTTATATACATTGTAACTTTCAAACTTGTATACAATAAAACTAATTATAAATAATTAATTTTATCATTCGAACTTTTATAACAATTTTTTAACAAGAAAGAAAGAAAAAACTATAAAAGAGTATTGCTTTGTAACTTTTTTTATATTGCTTTTTAAACTTATTTAAATATTAATTAATTTATTAATTATTTCAAAAGTTGTATAAAAACAATAGTTTCACTGAATGTACTGTACATATAATTACTTGAAATAACGATATAATAAGTATAAAATCAACAATTAACATAATGCTTCATTAAAAATATGATTTTGATAGTATATATTTTTCATTAATTTTTCTCAATATCCGTATTATCAATATTTTAAAAAAAAAGTTGCATTAAACCCTGAATATAAAAAATCTTTAAATTAGATTGCCAAGGTATATTATTAACATTTTATTCGTAAAATTTAATTGTATTTAGCCAAACACTATATAACTATATTATACGTTGTCAATAAAGTCTAAAATAAAGGTGACAAAGCCAAATAATTGAATGATTAAGTACTACAACTTTTTTTCATGAACTTAAAAAGGGTGATTATTATTAATATTAAAATGGTTATATAGATGACAGGATATTTAAGAGGGGAAAAATATTACTAAAAAATATAAACGATCTAAAAAACATCTCACCTTGTTTGATGCCAATTAAAACCAGCCTTAAGGAATTTATATGTATATTTTTTTTATTATTATTATTAAAAAAAAAAAAAAAAAAAAAAAGAAAGAAGGGGACAAAATCTGTGCCTTGTGTACATCCAAAAATGAAGAGCTATATAATATATGATAGTAAGTAAAGGGGGGAAGTAGAGTTGATCGGTCAATCACGGTCAGCGACATTCACAAAATAAAATTAAAAAAAAAATCACCGTTCTCCATAATATACATATTATAATAGTATTGATCTTAATCAGTATTCTCTCTCTCTCTCTCTCTCTCTCTCTCTCTCTCTCTCTCATACTCACAAGATCATTATATAATATATCTATTACTTATGTGTAGTTTGTTTTTACCTATACTAATCTTATTATTAACCACCTATAAACAAAAAATCTTTAAAAAAAAAAACATGTTATAATATAGCTGAAATATTATTTTCTTGATCTTTTTATAAGATATTATTTTAGTTACTGTAAAAGATAACTTATTAATTTTCTTTAAAACTTGAAATATAATACGATTTGATTAAATATAATATATTATAAATCTTATTTAAAGTTCCAGATTATATATATATTTTAAAAAATGCAGATTTTTATTTAATTAAATGACTAATTAATTGCAGCTAAAGTTATTAATGGGCTACTGTACCGAAAACAAACATAAATTATAAGAAGGGACTATCATAATTAATACATTTCATGTCTCTTAAATAAGGTTTCAACGATTGTAACGTATTAGGATTCATGATGTCAATAATTCCAGAATGCAATAGAAATTGTAAAAACGGGTTTTCAACGTTATAATTTTTCTTCCCAGTTTGTGGGGCTAAGGGTTCAGAGGAATTAAATATGTGTGTATTGTGTAATGGTCTTATATCTCATGTTATATCAAGAAAGAGAAATTTGTTTTGAGTACAATGGCTCTTTAACATTACATTCTTTTCAGATTGCATCTATTTTATATCATAAAAATAGCAAACTATTGGCATATTGACATTTCCACGGTTTCTCTGGACTCTGTAATGGTGAATGTAAGAATGTATATTTAAAGCCATAGACCACATAAAAAAACATATTGTGCTTTTTAATGAATAAACTCGAAATGGGATCTTCAAAACTGATAACAATTTTTATCAGAATGTTAATGTATAGCCCCACGAGAGAGCTTGAAAATACTGTAAAGCATACCATTTGCGTGACTATTCATGTTTCTGACGTCAGAAACATGCAAAAATTAGTAAAAAAAAAATGTTGCGCGGGTTGCATAAATTGTAATTTTCTGATCACTGCTACGGGGCTATACAGTTGGGGTTTCAGACAAACTAAAGTTATTTCTGTAAGTCCTATCAATTGTTTTATGATATAAATGCTTATGTTTTCTTCTGGTCTATTACTTTAAGCCATGGCTGGACTGTGATTGCGGTTTAATTGAACGTGTCAATATAAAGGATTCCGCCTTGACGGGACTATACATGTGGAAGTACAATAACAAGAGTATGCAAAAAAAAAAAAAAAAAAAAAAAAAAAAAAAAAAAAAATGCACGCTAGATGCATAATGAAAGAGAATAAATGTAATTTTCTATCCTGTTAACAGATAGCCATATAATATGTAAAAAAAAAAAAAAAGAGGTACATGTCGTTACAATTTATTTGATGATTGAGCACGTTTATTAGTATACTTATATAACTCTTAAAATAAGCATTTTTTAACTAATAAAAAAGTTTTTTATATAAAGAAATCAGTCTTACGTAGGTAGCAAAAAAAAAGTACTCGTACAATTATTAACTGTGTACTGAACTCTTTCATGTAATTTAATTATTAAAAAGGTAGATAAGCTAATCTTAAAACGTACAAGCTCAAGTTGAAGTATATTATACAATTTGATTAATTATATATTATTAAATACTTATATATAAGATCATATAACAAAATATATACAGTACAATGTAATAAAAAAAAAAGAAAAAAAGAAAGAAAAATTACAATAAATTTTTATAGAGAGAGAACAACCTAAAGTGATCAGTTTCCAGTACACAAATTCCTTTATTGCACGCAAAGGATATATTATTAATAACATTTTAACAAAAAAGAAAAATAAGAAGTTTTTTTTATATCAAGTCAAGAAAAAAAGAAGGGAGAGAAAAAAATTTAAAGAAAAGAAAAATGTGATGACTTAATCAGACTTGGTGGAACTAATCGTTTTTTCTTTCATTTTTTTTTCTTCTTTCCTTCTTTTATATTGATTCAATTGTTCAACATTAAAGAAGAAGAAAAATCTCTATAGATTTTTGTTTGAGAGAAGCCATGCAGATGCCACAAAAAAAAAGTAAAGGGAAGCAAGATCATATAAGGACACAAAGTATAAATGAATGAAAAGGTTTTTTTTTCTTATATAGTATGACAGGATAGTATTCGTCAACTTTATATAGGCTTGCTTATTATAGCATTCATGCATGCTATATACATTCTATTATTATATTTATTATATTATTTTTATTCTAGCCTATAATGTCTCTTACTCTAACTCATTATATATATATATATATATATATATATATATTCTGGTTTCCATATAGTCTCCATACAAACATGTATATAAGAAAAGATTTTTACTTTATATTGTTAACCCCCACCTCCCTCTCTTTATCTATTATAGATTGTGGTCCAGCGGTCTATTGTCACTTTAGAGGGAAGCTGCATCTCATCTCATCTCTCAAAGATGAGAAGAGAAGAATAATATAAATATATTTAGAAAAAAAAATAAAGAAAGGGATGCTGTGTGCGGTATATATAATATGGACCATCATAAGATTATATGCAGATGAGATGCGATTCATCTTACTTTACTCTCTGTTGTTTGCTCTTTCTGACCATACATTTTCTTCTCAGACTTATTTTATAATATAATATCAAAGAAATCTTTTGTATATATATATATATTATATATTTTTAAATAATAAGTATTATAAAATGTTTTTGTCGGTTAGAAACATCAAGCCACATTTTTCACGTATGTACAAGTTTTACTTCTTCTTCTTCTTCTTCTTCTTTTTTTTTTTTTTTTTACGTAAATATACAATTTCATTGAATTTGATTTTAATGATGATAAAAAGTGTTTCATTGATTTTTTTTTCCTAACGATTTTTCTCCATTTGTTATTATGGAAATTCCAATAATATAAAGTTATAGTTTATACAGAATATTGTATAATCTTAGTGATTATAATAGTTTATTATACTTTACACAATTACAATGCCAATTATTGGTTCATTCATCAAAACTTCATTTCAATGGAATTGAGTCCACTTTATTTAAAGATGCGGTTGTGGAATTATCGACTTGCTCTCTCTCTCTCTCTCTCTCTCTCCCTCCTCTTCTCTCTTAACAATCTTGATCAAAACAAACCATTTACAAAGTAATTCTTAATTAAACATTTTTTGTTTGTTTTTAAAAGTGGTGTATCCCATAAGAAAAAAAAATCAATACTTTATCTATATAAAAAAAAGAACACGAAACAAGAAAATAATATGGTTAACTATTTGCAGATACAAAAAGTTTAATTAAAAATTCTGTTATAACTGTCAATAGAAACTACTAACTTGTAAGTATTAGATATACAAACCTTGTATATAGTTTAAAAAATATATATTTATACAGAAGCAAGTAGCTTAGTTAGTTTATACAAAGATATTCAGTCAAATCGAGGCGAAGTGAAAAAAAAAAAAAAAAAAAAAAATCTTGACTGCCAAAACTTCTTGTATTACAATATTGAATTAAAATATTACCTCTCCCCTTCTTACTGTGGGTAACAACAAAAATGATATCAATTTCTCACATTGACATTGACTCTCATCAGCTTACCACGGCGTATACTTGACGCTGAGAATATGTAATTAATCAAAAATATATTATTATTAAGTATTAACTGAACACTATATGTATATATGCTAAAAGAAACCGTTGTCATAAATACTGAAAAATGTATTTTAAAATGATTTTGAAATGCTTTTTTTAAAGTATATATATATATATATATATATATATATATATATATATATGAGTGGACCAGCTTTACTTTGGGTAGAATGACATGCCCTCATATATATATATATATATATATATATGTGTGTGTATGTGTGAGTGTGTGTGTGTGTGTGTGTGTGTGTGTGTGTGTGTGTGTGTGTGTGTGTGTGTGTGTGTGTGTGTGTGTGTGTGTGTGTGTGTGTGTGTGTGTGTGTGTGTATTATTTAATAAATATAATAATCATATAGAGTTTATAAAAAAACATGCATGCATGTTCTTAGCCAGAATAATACACCAACAGTTTACAATATTATGCGTATAAACAACATAATATTAGCACATTAAAAATAAACATATCAATGTATTTTATATTCAGATTCATGTAAGTTAACACATTTAATAAAAAATTATATAGCTTCTAAAGTTTAGTTTTGAATGATAAATATCTAAAAGGTTTAATTATTTCCTTTGTACTGGAATCAATATTCTTGTTTTAAGTGATTTATATGATACAATCAGTGCTTGTGGGCATTTAAATATTATAGAAAATTAAAATTGGGTTATTATAGATATCATTTAAAAAATATATAATATGATTTTGTAGCCTCTATCAAATTTTTGATGCGTCAATTGATTTAAAACTAATCTATAATATCTATATGACAATATATATAAATATATATATATATATATATATATATATATATATATATATATATATATATATATATATATATATATACATATATATATATATATATATATACAAACAATATCTTTTTTTCTGATCAATAAAATTATTTCTAAAACCGTTGTTGTTACACATTTCCTTGTTTTAAAGAGTGATATTTCTTGTGGCGAGCCGCTTTTGTGGGTAACAAGATCAAGTGACGGGGCCGAAGATTGATGGCTTTCAAGCTACCTGTTTCTTACTCTACGTATAGGTGCTGTTGCTAGTGTCACAAAAACGAGAACAACATTCGACTTGCATATTATATTTAATTCATGCACAGATCTCTACCAGATTTGATATTTGTATCAATCGATAAGTATTATCTTATTGATGAATAAAGTGTGTTATCAAAGTGGGTAATAAATGTTTTATTTTATTATAACTTCAAACATTATTTATATTTGAAGAAAACGAAGTGAAAAGCAGCCCACTCACTATCTATAGATATGAAATGTAGGTTGTCAATTCGTTGTTTGTTTACATTTGTTTTGAGGTCCACATTTAATAATTAGAAAATTTGTGTTTGTTGTTACATAACATTAAAGGCGTAGAACACCTTCAACAAAAAACTTGCCTAATATCCTAACATACCTGAATATCAATTTGGCCACTCATTGATCTCTAATTTATTTTCTATTCATAAAATGACAGCTGCGGGTTTGTGACGTCACAGCTTACTATTCCACGCACGCGGAAACAGGCGAGATGTGACGTCATAAAACCGCAGCTGCCATTTCGTGAATGGAAAATAAATGAGAAATATAATTATGACTCCAGTTAAATTAACGTTGATATTTAGACATGTTTTTTTTTGTTTAAAGTGTTTTACGCCTTTAATATATAAGATATCATGAGAATTGAAAAAATTACTAAAATAAAAGTTAAAATTATATTAACTATACTACTATATTAACTATACTAAAGGGAAAACTGTATTAATGACGACTTTAAGCAATTTCGCTTACATCCGCTTCCGATTCAACGTACTACGCATGCGTAAGTAAATAGAAATGAAAGCGGATGTGAGTGAATTCACTTAAAGTCAGCCTCAAAACATTTGTTCTTTTATTGTCATAGAATACACATTGTAAAAAAACATGCAACAATGTAATTTTATCGTGCACAATTTAGGTGTACTATCATCTCTAATATTGTTATCAATATTACCAATACTTTTGTGACATATAATACGAAAATAAAGTGACCATGTCCGCATATGAAGGTGACAAAAAAAAAAGCTTCAAGAATGACAACAGCGGCTGGCTGTGACTTTATATTATATTTAAGTAAGAAAAACGATGTATTTTTTTGTTCTCTTTCTCTTCTTCGTCACCCGATTGAACGAGATTCTCTTCTATTTTTACTGGGAGGTCGGGATGAAAGAATAAATTCTTTAGGAAAAATCGTGTGTCACAAAACCCGTCAAGCTGGCTTTTACTATCACAATCTCAAAACTTCAAAAAAAAATCGTTCTTTATTATTGTCTCTTTGTCCCCTTACTTCTTCTTTACAATGTCAATAAGCGTGCGAAAACCTATATATATATATATATATATATATATATATATATATATATATATATATATATATATATATATATATATATATATATATATATATATATATATATATATATATATATATATATATATATATATATATATAAATATAATATTATATAATATAATATAATATGTATGTGCGCAGAATAAAGTTGCAAAAATATCATATAATATTTTTTTTATATAACAATCACGTTAAAATATTATAAAAAAGTATTGAAATGTATGTAATTGTATCTTTGATATGGATGGAAAAAGCAAACTTGATACAAAGTATTCAATTTTAACAAACTTGACAGTATTATAATATTTTATACTATGTTACGAAATGAAAAATTAAAAAAGTGTAATATATTGTAAAAATATACAAGACAAAAATTCATTTCAGTAACAATTTAAATCCAATTTATTTCTCATCTTCGTCCTTGTACTGTACTCGTATTTCCCTGTTGATTTAATTATGAAGCTTTTGCATGTTTGTGATGAATATTAATTTAAGAAGGAATGACATAAATCTATAAATAATGCAAAAAAAAAATGATTATTGAATTTTTGTATAATTATATATGACACAGCAAAAAGAAGAATCACAAATGAAATAGTATGCTGGTCAAGTTATAGAACAAATTTTTGCACCATAATAAAAGTATATAAATGCGTGTTTATGTTGTTATTTGTTTTACATAATAATGTTGCAATCAACTTACAACTTACAGATCCCAAAAATATTAATATGTGATGTCCTGCCAGGGTTAGTTGATGTCCTAGCTGCATTGATACAAATAGTTTAAGTTGTAGATCACATTGAACAAAAAACTTACCTAATATCATCCTAACATACCTCAATATCAATGTTGATTTGGCCGGTGTCATTGATTTTTAATTTATTTTCCATTCACAAAAAAGCAGCCTTTTTGTGAATGGAAAATAAATTAGAAATCAATGACTCCGGCCAAACCAAAGTTGATATTCAGGTTTGTTAGGATATTAGGCAAGTTTTTTGTTCAACGTGCGTCCTTATGACTTTGATTCTTGACGATTTTGTTCGTGCATTTTTATAATATATTATAAATTTTTTGTTGGCTTTTTCAAGATTTTTTTCTATAAAAGTTTAAATACACGGAAATTTGCATAAATATATTATATATAAAACAAAAAAAAATATTATAACGGCTATATACAGTATTTTTCAAATTAACTTTACCTTCCGTTCATTATTAAAGTATAAAATTAAATTCAAGTTTTATTCTTTACAAGAATATCATAATAAATACCGTGAATTGATTTCAAAATACCAAAACTATCTTCCGATCAAAATTATATGTATAATCTTTATTTTATATGTAGTAAATAGCTCTATATGATCTGCTTATAATATTTTATGGTATAAAAGCTTTTTTTTTAATACATTTAAGTGGCGATTGAAAATTATATATGAGCAATCAAATTACAAAATGCAATATTTAAATGCATACTATTAACATATATGTATATACAAGTTTTATAATATATAATAATATGAAGCATATTATATATATGAGTACAGAATACAAAGTGTTGGATATGTGTTATAGTTATGCAATTATTATTATTATTATAATAATATCTTCTTATTTTAAGTTAAGTTTTCTTTACTTGACATAACATGGAGATTAAAATTATGATATTTCGTAAGAAAAGAAAGAAAGAGGTTCATTGACCTCTATGGACCATCTTTATTATACGAGTATATATATGTGGCCATAAGATAGCTAACTATATAGCTGTCACTCTAGATACGTATGGTGAGTGTGTCCATCTTCGTAATATAAATAAGTACTGTTCTCTCTCTCTCTCTCTCTCTCTCTCTCTCTCTCTCTCTCTCTCTCTCTCTCTCTCTTCTTGTGTCTCTTTCACACACGTTATTGCGCAGAATGCAAATGTCACCACAGCCACATCTGAACAAACAAAACACAATAGAGCAACGGTCTTCAAAAAGACATCTACTCCATTTTTCACATGTCTAAATTTCTTTTATATAATTAATTCAATCTTTATTCCAAAGTATGTATATGACGTATATAAATATTATGCATCGTAATGGTATATGATAAAAGAATGTCAAAATGTTAATTTTTTTATATATATATAACTAATTTTTTATTGTTGTTAGTATAATGATTAATTTTATTATAATGATTTGTTAGTTTTAAAGGTATTATATTACTTTTTATTATTTCAAGTTTTTATTCTTATAATATATTTAATATTTCTCAACGAATTTTTATTAATATTTTAGTTATACTATTATAATGCAAAGATTAAAGGTACTATTAATCCACATAATATTATAGCTCTTAGAATATTTTTTTTAAAAAGTTTCTATGCGTTTACAATATTAATGAGAATAGAAATTACTAAACATATTGCAAATATCTTATACGTATAGCTTACGTATACGTACGTGTATCTTGAATAATTATGTATTGTATACTGTACCTCATTTTTATAAAAATAAGGTTTGTTTGAGTTTTTGTTTTTCGCAAAGTTGCTTGGGGTATAAAGTATATTTAATAATTTTTATAGGCAAGGTTTATCACTTTGGAACTCTAATCATATTTCAGTATATACGCAACAGCATAAAAATGAAATATTTTTTTTAGCTTTTATTGCATGATGATTATTACAAACTTAAATTGAAACTTGTGATTTTTTTTTATTATCATTATTATTTTTATATGTATTAAATTTTGGAATATTCATGCAGATGTATTATATGAACAATATGATAAAAACCAACATTGATTGGATGCGGATATCATGCAAATTTCACGTCATAACATTCTACATATAATATCGTATAATATATATGATCTTAATAAGAATATAATATTCTAATTTAAAACACATTTAAATCAAAAGAAAACTTATACACGTGGGATTTGCACAACATTTTAACTTTTTTTTTTTTTTTTTTTTTATAATAGGTTTGTAATAAAAGAAAAAAACTGATATTATTCTCGTTATATACTGAAGTAATATAATTTACGATTGCCAATCTATAAGGTTTAAGTTATATAGTTTTCACTCGATAATGTACTTTTTCTTTTGGCATGAAGAATGAATAGAAATTACTTCATTTAAAAAAAATATACATATATACACATAATATTATTTATTTATTTATTTATTACATATATTTATAAAAAAAAAGGAGATTAATATTCACGAATTATTTTAGCTTTAGATTTGTGGTAGCAAAGATATTTAGAAAGAAAATTATATTGAACAACCCACAGGTTAATTTACAGTTATTGCTTCCGTGGTTTAAAACTTAGGTAAAGGAAGATAATCGTGCTGGTTTAAATATGATAGAGATCTGCACAGAATGCAAATTTTAGTTCCTGCATACTCAAATAAATAATGAATTTAATATTTTTATATATATTATAAGGTATAGGGTGACTTTGGCCCTATGGTATACATGACGTTTCCATCCCATTTTTCACTCAATATTTTTTGAAAGATCTTTATGATTTTTATTTTCTGAAATATATATATGCTAGCTATGTATTGTACACTTTACATATTGTTTTAGAATCTTGATGTTTCTGCAATAACTACCGAGCTGGTATTGTCGCAAGGTCAAGGTAGCTGACGTGTAACTCCATTGCACTCTTGACATATATTGCAAGATGTATTAATTTTTTTTAATTAAGGCGGGAAATTATACTACGGGATTTGACTCAAAAGTAGTAAAGAAAGAAAATTTTGAAATTTTGCACATGCAGTGATACATTAGGATAAGGTATCCTTAAAAATGTAAAAATTTTGGGGGGTCACCATGCTAGATTTTTAATTATGACTTTTTGAAATTTTAGTCCCATAAGAGACCATGTTCATTTCATTAATTATTTTCTCTCTTATCTGATGGGCATGAGTTCTAAAAATTTCATCATAAGTATCTGTTACTATTACCTTTCAAATGGCATCATAAAGTTTCGGTGTTTTCTTTTTAGATTTTGAGATGCAAGCCATTTTAATACTACCCTTAATAAAAATATTACCCTCAATGGAATATTTACAATTGAAAAATTTTATCGTTGTAAATTTAAACTTATTTTTATATAGCGATCAAAATGTTTATACTCGATGCTATTCTTGCAGATTTGATTACTATTTTTGCAAAAGTAAAAAAATAATAATAATAATAATAATGAAATATATAAACAATTTTATAATACGTAAGATATCAATATTAAAACTGCTCAAGATAACAAATATAAAAAGAAGAAATGCTTTTTTTTAAGCCCTTGAAGATATCTTCATGTATCAAACAGACACAAAATAAATAGCATCATGATTTTTACTCCATAACGAAGTAGGAGTAAGTTTGGTCTGCATGTCTTCACTATAATCACTACTTACCGACTCAATTCATAAATCACTAATAATCACAATGCAAATAACATTTTTTTTATATATGTATAAATATAATGTACAATAGTATTATTTTTATTATATCATGACTTTAAATTACGAGAGTAATTATAACTATTTATATCCTACCACGCTTCAATGATTTTTAAATGACATTTAGTATTAATTATTTATTATTACATTTAATTACTTAATATTACTTTCTATTGTTTTTTTTATTTAAATATTATTAATAGATTAATAAAAAGTAATTAATTTAGGTCATGAATAATAATAACAATAATAAAATTTGCACGATATTGAATTATAATTAACATTTACGATTTTTATAAAATAATATTATTTTATTATATGCATGAAACACGATTTATTTATTCTATGAATAATAGTTAAATGTTATACTCTTTTTTTATTGCCAATTGATTGATTGTTAAAAATCAATATATTTCAATTCTTTTTATAAGATTTCCTGTTTGTTGTTACTTGTTTTATTATTTGTTTACAATACATAAATTTTATTTATTTATAGTGTTGCAATAAATCTAATGACTAATGAGAGATTATCTTTATACTATATTATAGCAAATTAAAATATATATAGTTACCTTGCAGTCTGAAAACTGATTTATCAATGTGGCTCAATGTTATTACTTTTTTTTTTCTAATCGTGTACAAACAATGCATACGAGTCAAAATGTATTTTGAATCCATTATTTATTTATTTATTAATTAAATCAAATTTAATCTGAACCAATACAATCCTATCATTGACTTAAATCATTATGTAAGAAAAGAAAATTCCCAGCATTACACATAACTTTGCAGTATAGAGCTTTATTTCTATAGGTAAAAATTAACTTTGTACAACACATAACTGATTCAAAGTTCAATTGTATTTTTATCTTCGAATATTCTTTAAAAAAAGTATGATTGATTGATTGATTGATTGATTGATTGATTGATTGATTGATTGATTGATTGATTGATTGATTGATTGATTGATTGATTGATTGATTGATTGATTGATTGATTGATTGATTGATTGATTGATTGATTGATTGATTGATTGATTGATCGATCGATCGATCGATCGATCGATCGATCGATCTATGGATCGTTAACTGCAATATCTGCTTTCCGTGTTCTTAAGACAAGGAAAATTCATTTTCTAAACAATAACATAAAAAATTGCTGCAGTAATAGTTTTAATAAACAAAACATGAACGTATAATTGCATTTCATTGGAAAATAATTCATGATAGTTTTTTATGTACGTTCTTTTAAAGTAAAAAAAAATAAATAATAAAATCAAATCAAAAATAGCCGTGTGTTTATCATTACAGAGCACTTATTTTATATCTAAACTGGAAAATATAATACAAATTCCATATTATGTATTTTAAGGGAGTAGGGGACCAACGTCGGTCATTAGACTCAAACTTTTCTAGTCAATTTTTTTTTGAAATTTTGCACAATGATACTTCAGCTTGAGACAATTTCAAATATACAAAAATTTTGGGGTGTCACCTTGCAAATTAATTGTATATGATTTTTTGAAAATTTAAGCCCATAAGGCCCAATGTTAATTTCAATAATTTTTTTCTTTTTTTTTCGGGACGGTCAAACATATCATGAAATTTGTATCACGGCTAGATGTGACCCTTAGCTACACAATGACACCAAATTTAGACACAAAACGTTTCTAGTTTTTGAGATTTAAGGTCGATACCTTACTCCCTTAAAACTAAAAGCAAATTGTAAATCATTTCAATTCTTTACTTTAATTTTTTTTTTAAATATACGAAAGTGCATGTTACAAAAACTTCAAGAAAAAATAATTCAGTTCAAATTTCATATTTTTATTTTCGATCTATTCATTCCGATTGTTTATACAGTATAAATATTATACATTAGGAAACTACTTTATACTTCTTTGTAATATCAAAAAGGAGCATATATAAGAGATACAAAAATCTTATATCAGGTTAATAATTACGAAATATTTAAATGAATGTGAGATATATAACAAAATATATTAATCGGAAAACGCATTCACCGTAAAAAAGCATGTTATAAAATCTTCTCGGCTTATTGCATTCTTGCATCATTTTCCTACGTCAGTATTATAAATAAGATACACTTCTTATATAAATGTTTTTTTTTTTTTTTTTTTTTTTTTTTGAGAGCGGAATGTAAAAAATTTAAAGATGAACTCACTCCTTTTATATATATTTTAGTATATAAATTATCATATATACATTGCAGCTAAAAGAAATGAGATTAATTTTTTTAATATAAAACTAGTTTTTTGTGCACCTTACAATATACAAGGTTTAATTATATCACAAGTTATTATAAATTTATTGCCTTATTTTTTTTTTTAAATTAATATATAAACTAATTATTGTTCATTAATTCGTGAACTTGATTTTCAATGTGTCACCTTTTTATAAACTTTTAATTACAACTTCACATTTTTTTATTTATTGTTTATTTTTCTTATTATTATTATTCCCTGTCATAATCTTTAGAAAGAAAAAAAGAGATCTACAAGTATAATTTCTAACGCTTGTCGTATACCTATTAGTTTAACAGTTTACTGCATTTTATTATTATTATTATTATCATAAAAATGAAAAACTACAGTTTAACTTTTTTATACTTTCTAAAATAATAATTACATATTAGAGATAAGCTAAAACACACTAAAAATATAAATTTTTAAGTAACAATTACTGTTGCATGAAAAATAAAATAAAAGATCCATTTGATTATATAAATCTTCCGCATTGTTATAATTTCTTTACAAAAATCTTTCTATATACTTAATTTTTAAATATTTTTTGTTTCTTTTTTTTTATTTCTTTAAAAAGGCGGTAGAAATAATGTGTATTTTAATGACTTATAAAAAGAAGATATTTTATAACTTTTTTATAATCATATGAAGTGCATTTTATGATATGATACATTCCCGAATTATTATATTACTCGGAATTTTTTTCCCAATACTTTTTGCTTGGTTGATCATCAAAGTTGTAGAGTTAAAGTTTTATTATTTATAAAAATATATTTTATTATAATATAATGATGGAATGGGTCTTCGACCTTCCCGCGGGCCCCTCCTACTTCTATGAAGCTGCCTCACTTTTTGTATTATGAGCCCTCAAGCAATAACTTTGTCTTAAAATTTGGAAGATATCAGCGCGTCAAAAGAAAAGAGCGTGAATGTTATAGAACATTTTAAGTAATTACTAACATTTTTGTTATATGTATTATGAATATATGTATATATATATATATACAGTATATATACATATAATTTATTTTAAACGGTATAATTTAAAAATTACCTATTGAGAAATTTTTAATTCAGGTGTTTTGATTTATTTGACTTTTTATTTTACCATAGTTTTCTTGGCTGTCAATATAAAGCTATAAAAGATTCTTTATTATATTATTGTATATTTTAATATTAAAAAGTACTAGTTGTTTTTTCTGCATTAGTAATACTATTTTTATTAAAAATAATTTTAGTTGACATTTAAAAAATGTAAATTATTGTTCCTTAAAAGTTGCTGTGGTAATTTATTGACTAAAAATTAAAGTTTAAGAGTTTTTGTTATCAGGGTAAGAGCTGTAAAAAATATTTAAATAATCAAAGTATAGCTTATATTTTTGTCTATTTTTTGTGTTGATAAAACAGAAGTAAGAAAAAAATATTTTCTTCTTGTATACATAAATTTATTATTTTTTGTTTTATTGAAGGTTGTATAAACAAAAATGTGGTGAAAGATATACTCAACCATGATTTTATCTAAATACAGAAATTAAAAAAAAAAAAAAAAAAAAAAAAAAAAAAACGGACGCTCATAACACTAAATATTAATAAGGTAAAATTTATCACTTTATTATAACTGTTCAATTTTTAAAAAAATAATAACTAAATTTATGTTAAAATGCGTAAGTCCTAAAGCACAGTTTAGGAATTTTGCTATAATTTTTTTTTAAAAACAAAAAATTATCGACAAATTTGATCATAAATTAATAAATCACAGTGAAAATTTCTTCCTTGATGGTTTAATTTTTGTTTAATATTTAAATTTTTAAACTTTCTTATAATATAAGTAATATTTTATAATATGCATTTGTACAGTCAGTAATATAGCAAATTGTAATTTTTCTTTTCTCGTAAATTATGAGTTTTTATACCTGTAAACTGTAGATATATATACTATATCAATTTTACTTCATTAACAAAGAAAAAAATTACAATTAGAGTTCATAATTCTTTCATATTTATAAAGTTATGTATATTTAAAAAGCTTTCATAATAATTAAAGCTCTTATTATTATTATTATATTTATTTCTTTTGAAAGTATTTGATATTAATACTATATACAAGATGACCACCATGGTTGGTAAGCATAAGAATCTCTAATTGCTTGGCATATTATTAAAAAGGGAGTGGTTAAACATTGGTATACATTTAAAAAAAAAAGAAAGAAGCTTGAATATTGCATTTAGTATTCAGTAGCACAATATAAATAATAAAAAAAGATAATAAATAAAAATGTGAAATATAATAATAATAATAATAAAAAGTCGTTTGGTTATTTTTCTCGTCTCTCTCTCTTCATGGTTGGCATATACAATCTAAGTGGTTTGATCAAAAAGCAATATAAGAAATATATAAAGCCAAGTAGCTCTCGTCCCGCCTACTAGTAAAACACTACTTTGTGGCTTTTTTATATATATATAACTACAGGCCAAAAAGCAATATATTTATAATATATTGACGCAAAAAGGGGGTTATCAATATACGTAAGGTGA
>OX439128.1:40999892-41099892 GCA_949318235.1 Ecdyonurus torrentis | reverse complement strand
AAAAAAAATTATTACATTATAAAGCATTAGTACATTTGTTTAAACACTAGAGGGAACCATTATACGGCACATATATGGATTTTTATTTCTTTAAAAAAATACATTAAAACATATAAGAAAAGGTGATAAATCGTTTTGTTCGATGTGTGTTTGTCCGCGTAATGATCGCGTGATTGTTGAAAATAAGTTAAAAAGTTAGTTGTAATTTTCTTGTGCACCTGCATGCGGTATAACTCGCAATCAACGTAATTTATATTACATATATGTATAAGGAGACTTAATTCGCTTTCAGTTTTTTTATTCTTATTCAAGGAAACGAAATTATTATTTCATATATAGAAAAACTAATAATAACTATATTATTAATATACCATAAAATGACCTTCTTTTAATATGATTTATAAATTATTTTTCTATCTTTTTATGTATTCGTCTTGTTCATTACATAAATTCTTTTCATCTCTTTTGATATAATCATTGGCTGTTTCTATATGACTTCATGATATACCTTTGAATAAATTTTAATTAATTTGAAAATTATTATATAAATGCATATAGATATAAAACCAATTTTCTTGTTGATTTAGCTTTCCAAAGAAAATATGAGTTTTCTTTTCTCTTCCTTTTCTTTTATTTTATTAAATTTTTTTTTTCGATTTATCTCCGTAGGTTTCTTAGTAAATTGAAAAAATTGTTTATGTTTTAATTAAAGTATAAAAATGAAAAAAATATTTCAAAAAATTGAAAATAATAAAATAGTAACAAAGTAATAAAGTAGTAAGTGGATGGAGCAATAGAGAGAGAGAGAAAGATTAAATATTTATTTACATTTGTGTATATTATACTATATACTATTATAGTATCTGATTTACAAATAATAATACTTATAAAATTATTAAAGACCAATGATGGCAATGATGCAGAAATAAATAAGCAATATTATAAAATTGATTTAAGACTGCAAATTCAACTATAGAGATTTAAAAGGTTTTTGTACATATATAAATATATATAAAGTGAATAAAATATATAAACTCATGCAGACAAAAATTAAAATATGCACCGACAATTTGACTCAATAAAATTGGTTAAATTTTAATTAACCTTATTCAATTCATAAGTCCAATAAACGAAGATATACATATTGCATACCTGCCCCCCCCCCCTCTCTCTATCCAAGTTACAGAAAAATATAATATATGTTTACACATATAAAATGTATATCATAATAACAGTGGTTTTGCAAGTAACGCAATTGATTTGGTTGTTATTATAATTTTTGCGTTTATCATCAAAAATAATGCAAAAACAGTTAAAAGCTAACGAAGAAAAAATTACTTTTTTTCCCTACCTTTACATTCTACATGTTATCTACTTCAGTAAAATACGAGTAAATATGAGAAAAATAAGTAAAGACTACATCTTATAATCTCTCTCTCTCTCTCTCTCTCTCTCTCTCTCTCTCTCTCTCTCTCTCTCTCTCTCTCTCTCTCTCTCTCTCTTCTTTCTTTATTGCAAACTACAAATTAAGATTTAAATTGTTCATCAATGGTAAACAGAATAACGATAGTGACAGTATGATGATCAGATAAAAAAAATAGTTTAACATACTAAAAACATTTCAGATTACTGCAGTATATTAGAAACATGAACCACACATTATAGTTATGAATTGCATCAATGTTGATAATCCAATTTCACTCTTCAATAATAAATTCAGTATATAAAATATATAATAGAGGGTTAATACAGTATGTTTAAAATTGAATGAAATCAACAAAGCATTATAAATGGCTTATGTATTATATAATAAAACAAAAGGGGCATGTTTTTTTTTATTATATGTATAATATTATATATTATATGAACGATATAAAGTTGTGGGTATATGCCCGAATGCATGCATTCAGTTCAGTTGTTAAATGCAGTTATTGCATCAAAGCAAAAGGCTTAAGTCTTGCATGAGTGAATGAATATGGGCAGCGGAGATGATGCATACATATATGGGTCTTTTTCTTGTCTTTCTTATATAATAATATGGCAGATGCTCGACTCGAGCGAGAACCAAAGTATCGATCTTTTCTTTAGTATCTCTGACCCCCGAGTACACCCTTGCTTGTACTTCTTCTCTTTTATTTTTCCAAGCTTGCATCAACCAAACTACTCCGTAAATATATATTTAAAAAAATATGATAAATTGTTCTAAATTCATTTCTGGATAAGCAAAATGTTATTTTAAATTGAATTATATTATTATTATTATAAGTATTATTTTGAAACGCATTGAATTTAAAATCTTTTAAAAGTGCAGGTTTCATGAACTGTGTATTATATTATAATTTATAATTTTGCTAAATTAAGACCTAGAAGGAGATGTTGAATCGGGCAATCAATGGAATTATGTTTAAAATTTAATGAACCCTTTTTAGCACAATTACATAAAAACAAAAGATATTCCATTAATGTAATTTGCCTGACATTACATGCTGTAGGAAACTGGTGTTATAATTTGTTTTATTTAATCTGTTTATTAATATATAAAACGCACAAGAACAAATAAAACTTTTGCATTTTATAACATCGCGTATATACAATGTTGAAAGTAATAGCTGGGAAATTTCAAAGTTATGTTTATATGTGTTGTATTTGTAACCAATTGTTTTAGAATTTCAATTCATCAGTTTTTTTTCCTTTTTTTTTTAATTTGTGTTGAAATTTTGTAGAAAATTGTGTGAAAAATACGTCTTCGTTCATTTACAAGGAAATAATTTGCCAAAAAGAAAAAAAAAAAGAGGAAAGGAAAGTTGTTAAAGCAAATCGAGAAAAAAAACTTTTCATGGTTTTTTTTTAACTCATACCAATTTATTATTAAAAATGTTAAAAATAGAGTTATTTTTTCCTCTTCTGATAAAATATTCATCAAATTAATTTATGACACGCTCTACATAATATAAAATGTTAATTATTATAATAATGATTATAAATATGTTTAAACGCACTGCCAATTATTAAAAATAAATAAAGAAAAACTTGTCATAAGTCAGAAAGATTTTTTTTTTTTTTTTTTTTTTTTAATAATGCAAAGCGATGTTTGAATGTCCGGAAACGTATAATATGTGCAGAGAGAAGCGAGGAAGCATGTCGAGGGTGCGCGTGTTGGCGTGACAAACACCCGCGATCGAGTCACGGCACCCATCATTGCAATAATGACACTCCAGCGCCAAAGCATAATCACGCCTCATTTCACACCTGCACCCACTGCGCCGTGATTCCTAACATGCAGCACTTCTTAATTGATGGGACAACTCTTTGGATCTTTACTTGTTTCCAACACTTTTTTTATGGGAACAAACTGAAAGAAATCTAGAAATCATAACTGTCATAAAAGTGTATTTTAAAAGAAGATTTTCTATTTCTAAAAAAAAAAAAAAAAAAAAATTAAAAAAAGGCTTTTATTTTTGTGCTTAATTCTTATACAACTTCCTGTACACCAATAAATTATACTATATGGTATACATAGAATTTATTTCCTATGTTCGGGCTACATTTTTTTAAACTTTATTATAACAGTCAAAAAGCACTGCGGATTGAATTACATCTATAAATACCAAAAAATAAATATAGCATTAAAAAAATATCAGAAAGCAAGTTACGAAAACAAAAATATTGCTAATTAATTTGTTAATTTTTAATTGTGAGTTTATTGTGAGGGTATATATGTATAGTTTTCAAATAAATTTGTTTATTGTAATGTTTACAATATAAAATATATACAACAATATTAACATAATATAATCTGGAAATATTGCATGATCTGTGTTTTACTGCATTATATATATATTAGATTTTATTGACAGTGAGTTGTAAATATTTCTCTGACGAGATGAATATGGTGTAGTATGAAGTATGATTAATAATGTGCAAGGTAACTCTGTACGCCAATGTCTATGTCTAATAATTAATTTATAATTTTCAAGCCATTCTAAGAAAGGAACCTGATAATTTTCTGTTTAAAAGAGACTTAAAAGTGTTTTTATTAATAAAAAACACACATATATTACTCAGTTGACAAGTTTATGAATTATGAATGACTTAGACAAAATAGTCATATATAAAAAAGGTGTAAATTGTCTTTAAGTATATGTTTTTAATTTTTGTAATTGTTTGTATAAATAATATGTTGACTATCATTTCTAATTGCTTTTTTTTAATGAAGCAACAACTTTTACTGATGCATATATTGAAGATCTAAGCTCCTGGTGGTTATATTATATTATTATATTAATATATTCACATAATATGGTTTATATATATATATACACTTAACCCTAATCTGTTTTGTATTGGATGTATTGTGGTAGGTTGAAAGAAGTAAATATAAAGAAATTTAAATTAAATAGTTAAAAATATGGCTTATGTACGTATAAACGTAAATTATATTACATTAAATATCATTTTTAATATATATATAAAAACAGAAAATAATACACGTATTTTTAACTCATGCGTATGTGACATTATAGTTCAGAGTTGAAAATTAATTATATCAGTTTTTTTGTTTTAATATGCATCATATCATATGTACATCATGTACAGCATAACACAATATATACATATAAAATATTACATTTTATATAATATACAATAATATTATGTATGTGTGTGTGTGTGTGTTTTATTTAATGAAAATACTGGGAGTTTAAAAAGAATTTATGAAGAATATTAAATTATAAACCATAAATTATTATATTATCATCTGACAAACCATTTTTTTTAACACTCCTATAAATTATTATTCATTTAATTAGAGTTTAAGTTTAATTTAATTATTTGGGAGAAAAAGTCCTCATGGATGGACTGACGAGTTAGTGAGATATCCACGTTCAGAGATTCATACTACAAAATAAAATGCAGAGAGCAGCACAATCCTACAACGTCAAAATAATGCTAGATAGCCAGTAATAAGTATCAACTTTAGATGGCAGTACGTCTCGGAATAATCTCAAAAACACGAAATTTCAAATAATCTCTTTGCTGTTATAGAGACAAAACTAAAAATACAGTAATCTCCATAATTTAATAATTTATGCATGTAAAACACTTATAGATATTTCCTCTATAATCTCCATAACCTGATAAAAAATAGTCTTTTTCTGGTACTTAATGAATTTAGTAACAAAAGGTAAAAGTTATAATAAAGTAAACTATATACGCAGATTGAGAACAAAGACGAACCACTATAGAAATGGTGTTCAGATTCAAGCAGTGTTTTAATATAAATAGTTTAAAAATTAATACAGTTGAAAATTGAAGTTGTTCTTGATTGAAATCATTCTGTTGTATATTATTATGTATTTTTAAGTAGTTTTATTTAATAAAACTCTATTGACACATATTGTTCTCTGAACAAAATGAAATGAACACAGTTCTGATTATATATAATAAACAAAGTGTAAATGATTAAGGGATGGAATGTCGTGCAAATGTATATTATAGTCTTTTGTTAGTTTTTTAAGTTTAGCAAGAAAAAAAAACTGCGTTAATTCCATTTAATATATGTCTACATGACCTATATAACCTTACTATTATATAAAATAATGTTAATGTAAAATTGCTGAACAATAACTCTGTACTTCTTTTTAATGGTCAAAAGCATTCTTGCCTAACCTTTATCATCAATAAAGAGGAGTTTTAATTAAACTGAATTGGATTCAAATTGTGTTTAATGACGATAATTTATAAAAAAAGTTATAGTGTTTATTCATAATACCAACAATACCATGGTATTTGTTGTACATAAAAATTTTTTTTGATGTTGTTACAAAAAGTTGAGAAACTATCAAAATTAGTAGCAGGTGTACAAATATTTTAATTCTGTTATGACAGTGCGTGTACGTACGTGTACTCGTGCATTAGCTTGCATTTTAACATATTTATATGCAATGCATTTGGATGGGATAATGATATAAGAAATTTCATAGACAGAGAGTTCACACCTTTAAAAAGAAATTGAAATTGTTCTTATTAAATAATTCATTTTACAACTTATAAGAATTTTATGATTTTCAAATGATAATGTATATAATAAATAAAAAAAATTAATAATAATAATAAAAATGTTGACAAAGTCAGGGCCCTAGAGTGAGCCCACAGCTATGCTTTTATTGATTTTAATAGTAATATGAATGTAAAAGTAGCACCAATTGTGCATATTATTATAGTATGTAAGTGTTTTGACTTTTTATGTTTGTTAATTAACCTTGACGAATACGATGTATATTGTATATGATTGAAGGAAAGAGAGAAATAAAGAAAATTTAAATTTTTAATAAAATGCACCATGACATATAACTTGAAGTCATAGAACTATGCTCTTTGCTTTTTACATTATATATTATTGTAAATAAATTTTTCTCATCTGCTTCTATTTCTGCGCATATATATAACTTTCAGCCTAAAACGCGTCACTATACTAAAGTTTGGTTTTTAGTTGTAAACTAATGATGAACTATTAATTTTAGTTGTGAACTATTCGTCGGCAAGATCGCGAGTTTTGAGTAAAGCTCTTAAGCAAATATTTTAAACATTATTACAACTCTGTTTATTATTTAGCGTGAGTATAATTTTAACATTTCCACGTTATATGAAACCTTTAGAAGTGTGTTAGTCTATATTATTTATATAATACATTTTGTGTTAATATTGCATAGCCAATCAGTTATACAGTATTGTATATATAACACACTTTTTAGTTTTTTATGCTATACCATATTATTATAATTTTAAAAATATAAAAACGTATATATGTTAAAATCATCAACAATTTGCGTAGTAAGATTTGATAACAATTTTAATATAGTATTATGATTTTAAATAATATTATTTATGAATCGCATTCAATTTTGTTTTTGGTGTGATATTTTATAAGGTCAGCATGTACTTACCTTTTATACTTCCACTTCCAAAAAGCTCACTTTCCAAAAATTTCTAACATACGTGAATGTTATCAAAGACCAGTATAGTCAATATATCTTTGGTAATGGTCTTTGATATTTATAATGAAATGCATACTAAAATTACAAAGCACTGTAATAATAAATGAATCACGAAAAGAACACGTATAACATTATATAATATCCATTCTTATTACATATTCACGAACACTTGATATACATTTTAATTAAAAAAACTGTTAAATAATGAATATTTTACAAAATACAAGCTATAAATACAGCCACGTCTGCTCAACTCGATCAAGTTTTAATACTAACCAAAATATAGCTATAAACTATATGATGGTGTGCGCACAGGTTAAAGTCTAAATCACATAGCCTTTTTATATACCTATATTTTCGAAGAAAATATTCAGATAATATGAAAGGTGAGTAATGTACATTTATGTGAGTATTGTGAGTTTTTATTTCATTTTGCCATCCAAATAAAATATTATTATCAGATATAATATTTTATGTTGTAACGTTTTTGTTTTGAATCCATTGAATATTTAATATGATCACCACTAATATGATCACCAGCTAATTTAAGATAGTAAAAATGTAATATAGTGACTTTGATATTATAATATTTAATATTTCTTAAACAGATCATTGTAAACATTTGGACCTCGCTGCAGCGTTGCAATTATCAAAAAGCGAAATGGTTAAAGTTAAAATGTATTTGCCAGTTCGCGATCTGGTCAAATCACAATGACCACGTCACGAAGTGAATTTTGTTAAAATATATATATACTCCGTGACGTGGTCAAAATTACGATGCACAAGTACCAAATATCGGATCTTGGGGAAAAAAAAAAAAAAAAAAAAATCGGCAATGATTGCCAACATGTATAAAATTCATTCGGCTAGTTTTTGTTTCTTTTTTGTTTTTATTGTGCATGTATAACTTAAACTTATAAATATAAATAGCCCTGATTTTCTTTTTAGTAAAAGGTCTTTCTGTTTATTAATATTTTTTTTTATCAAACACTCTTGCTGCAATGGAAAATTATGTTACAACAGTTATATATTATACAGGTATGCAAGTCTTCCGCATGTTGGTGTTGACGTTATTGTCGCTGGTGATCGTGGGTGTGCTTGGAGTAGAGCGTCCCTTGGTGACCACCTCGCTTGGAGACCTCAGAGGAACATGGAGAACCTCAGCACAAGGCAAACAGTACGCGGCCTTCACTACAGTGCCTTACGCCAAACCTCCTGTTGGAGATCTCAGATTTGAAGTATTTATTTGTTTAATAAATCAAATATATTTATAATACGTACAAACATACTATTATTCAACTATAGGGTGGTTTCATTCTTGTTAAAGTCGAAGTCATAAGTGAGTACTAAATAACATTGGCCGGTATAGGAAAATGGCACATTTTGCAAGTTTAAAAATACTTCGCGATTTTTTTGAGAGCATTGATGCTGTTAACAGGTTGTATTAGTACCTCAAGTATGCAAGAAAAATAATAATAACACAAAAAACAGCTAATTTCCAAAGAAAATAGCCAAAAACTACCTTTGCCATATACTGAGCAATGTTAATCATTGCTCAAGATGAGCATCGAAAAGCACTCAGAATGACGTCATGCGCACACATCCTATTACTTTTGGTGTCTTAAGACATTTCAATGCATTTTCTATGAAGACTTATATTAACGTAATATGTTTCATGAATGTGTTATTAGGCAATAAATTTCTCGGTGTCAACTTCTTTAATTGAATTTTCTTAGAGAAGAAAAAAAATCACTCAAAAAAATCCACTTGTTTGTCAAAACTAGGACAAACTATTCTTTAGTCTTAAAGTTTTATAGCAAAGAGAACTATAGAACTAACTATAGGAAATAAAAAAAAATCATAATCAATGGGTTATCTCTTACAAATGGAGCTACAGGCACACTATAACATTTATCTTTAGGTTCACTCTTTATGCTATAGTTTGCTTGTTTGTGTGATGTGCTGATGAAATTATATATAGTAAAAACATCTCTGAGTTCATTTGATAAATTATACACTATCAGTTCATAGTCGAGGTCTCAAAAAAAAAAAAAATTATAATAATAAAATTATTATACTATATACTATAATGATATTAATGATTTTCCAAAGTTCAAATTAATAAATTGCTCTATATACCTAAAGTAAATTTATATACATACAGTATATATATATATATATATATATATATATATATATATATATATATATATATATATATATATATATATATATATAAAATTGTATTGACATTTAAGTTGCACCTATTATACAAATATCACTCTATAATATTAATACTATAAAATAATAAGAACACATTTTAATGAAAATAAATTTGATAATTTTCTTAATTCATGAATTTGAGGAACTTTAAATTTTAAATGCAGCAATCCTTTAGAATTTATTAATATTTATTTACAAACAAATTTTATTTAATTAAACCACAGCCTCCTGAAGAATTAGAAGGTTGGTATGGAGTGTGGGATGCTGGAGAGAGTCCACCAAAGTGCAGTGCCTTTATGCATATGATTGGGAATCGTAACAAGGAGCAGATTGTGGGGCAAGAGGACTGTCTCTATCTCAACATTTTCACACCTAAGGTTAGGTAATTTTTTTCAATAATAGGCAACTTCAAAATAATTTTGCTTTTGCTCAATATAACTTTTGAACAACTTGGTTTAATATCATAAACATAAGCCGGTTATATTCATGGCAATTTTCTCTCTCTCTCTCTCTCTCTCTCTCTCTCTCTCTCTCTCTCTCTCTCTCTCTCTCTCTCTCTCTGTATATACAGTTATTGAATTTTCTTTTCTTTTTAAACTTACCACACGGAAAGAATAAATTACGTAATTTTGGCTGCATTAATGCCTTTCTAGTTCATATAGTGATGCTAATTTACAACAAATTATGCTGTAAATTTAATTTTTATACACTGTAACGTTCTACATTATATTAAGAAAAAAATTATGCTGAACACTGAACAAATATGTCGAAAATAAGATATAGAACAATTACTACGTATTTATTTATGTCCATGTACCAAGCTGCAAAATCACAAAGTCTACATAGTATCTTATTAAAATCATAGAAAAATAATCTTGTATCTATAACAGCTTTCAATAGAACCAATATTTCAAGAAAATAATAACCATGAACAAAAATATGATATTTCTTACAGCCAGTAAAAGATGTAAAATACAAGATTAATTGAGCAATCATACATATTAAAAATAATAACAATAAAAAGTATAAAATATTTAGTACAATAACGTAGAGATATTTTTATAATTAATAAATAATATAAATTTCTGAAATAGCTACCCTCCCAAGATTCCCAGGAGTTGCTGCCTGTGATCATATACATCCATGGTGGAGCTTTCATGTTTGGTACCGGAAATACGTTTGGTGGAAAATTTCTTGTGGACAGAAACGTTGTCTTTGTTACTGTTAATTACCGTCTTGGTCCGCTAGGTAAAGTGTTCACTTTTTTTTTTTTTTTTTTTAGTATTCACTCTCTTATAGTTATAAATAACTATTTAGATAATTATGCAATAACAGTTTCGATTGGTTGATTATTCAAATATTATCATATAGTCTATACCATATTTTAGAAAAATAGAAATTGGGTTTACTTCTATATACGTAATTTCATATGATATACTTTCAGGTTTCCTTAGCTTGGACGACCCCGTTCAGCCAGGTAACAATGGAATGCGGGACCAGGTTTTGGCACTAAAGTGGATACAGAAAAACATCGCTGCGTTTGCTGGTGATCCCAACAGTGTCACGATCACAGGTGGATCAGCAGGGGGTGCAAGTGTGCAATATCACTATCTCTCACCAATGTCTCAAGGTAAATATACGACGATGGATAATTTTTGTCAGAGACGTTGTAAATTTAATGATCATGTTTTCAGGTTTATTTGCTCGTGGTATCTCCGCAAGTGGAACTGCACTGTGTCGCTGGGCACTGACTGACAAAGCACAAGAAAAGTCCTTGCAGCTCGCGGCAAGCGTGGGGTGTCCCACTGACACGGGAGCACGTCACGTGATTCAGTGTCTCAAACAAAGACCAGTGAATATGATTTTAGAGAAGGTGGCTCAGTTCCAGGTTAATACTTTTTATTTTACAAAGGACATCGTCGTATATTGAAAGGAAAAAAATTGAACTATAACTGAATATTTAATATATATATATAATTTACATCTTAATTATTATTATATAAATATTGAAATAAGAATTCTAGTTATTTCATTTTATTTTTTTTGATACTAAGCTTTATTGTATGTGAAACATAAGTGAATCTGACAGATTTATAATATAAACTGTCACAGATACCGAATTGCATGTTGTCAGGTGTGGCAATATTCTCCATTCTCGCCCTTCGGTCCTGTGGTTGAGACAGTTGAGGGCAACGCTCCGACATTCCTGCCCGACTGGCCAGTACGTTTGCTGCAGCGCGGGGACTTCAAGCGAGCTCCCTGGATGACCGGCGTGACGACTGCCGAGGGACTTTACCCCGCGGGTGCATTCGTCGCTGACGAGGCGGAGTTGGCGCTGCTTGAGCGCAACTTCACAAGTCTGTTGCCTCACCTACTGGACTTCAACATGACGTTACCTCAGTCCCAGCACGAGCAGGTGTGCGCCGACATCAAGCAACATTACCTCGGAGACCAGCCCGTCAACAATAACACTGTGACACAACTGATCAAAGTAAGAGATATTTATTTGAACCTATGATAGTACAGAATCAAATTTATCAAATCTTTATACTGAGAGTAGTAAATTGATTTATTTACTGATTTATTTAGATGATTGGTGATCGTCTCTTTGTGGTTGACGCACAGCGAGCTGCTGTGTTGCAAGCAGCTTACTCTCCAGTTTACTTCTATGTTTTTGGATTTAGAGGATCACACAGCTTTAGTGACATTCTGTCAGGCACGAATAGGGATTTTGGTGAATAACTAAAGCTTTAAGTGTGACTTATTGTATGTAAATATGTTTTTATACGTCTATATTCTTCACTTGATACAAATATATATATGAGGTCTACAGGTCTACTGTAAAAAAAGCTCAATTAAAAAAGGTACAATGATATCACAATTTGGTACAATGATATATACGTATTATATCAATTGTAAAAAAGTCTTTTGATAATAATTCAAACTCATGTAGTGTAAGTAGACACAATTGTTTTTGAACTCATGAGTTTAGAGTTGACTTTAATACAGACTGCGTTTATATCCTTTAGTACTAATTTTATAAATAACTTTCATCTAAATTGAGATGTATAATGGAGCTTACCAGTGAAAACGGTGGAGACAATCGAAGGTGTTATACAAGAAAAATTTCTAGGGATCCCCTAATTTTATATCCTGTAACATTGCAAGATCATGTTTGTATTGTTGTTTTTATGAAAAAGTACCAAAAATTAATTAAAAAAAAATTATGCTGAACACACATCACTGGTAATATCCAGCTAAGAAATTTATATTGTAAAATTTAATCTAAAAGATAACATTAATTTCGTCTCTATTACAGGAGTAAGTCATGCTGACGATTTGATGTATACGATGAACGTATCATACATTACTGATGATGAACCTCAAGGCACGGAGAAACAAGTACAGATTATGTGGTTAGATCTATGGTCTACTTTTGCCAAAACTGGGTAAGATTGTAATAACATCACAAACTTAATGAATTAATCAATTTTCATATTTTGTTGTTTAGTTTACCTAAAACTGGCAATCTGAATTGGACCTCAGTGCAAGGTGGCGGTGAGCTGGAGTTGCTTCACATTGCCGGTGTGCCTCTCGAGATGACGAGCGTCGCAGACCTCGGGGACGCCACGTTCTGGGAGTCATTACCTCTGCACGAGCCGCAGCAGACTTTCGTCACCGTCAGGGATGAACTGTTAACCTCATAATGTTAAAAAAATATTTGTTTGCAGTTAAGGGTTATTTTACTATGGAATAGAGTAAAACACTAATATTATGTATAATAGTATCAGATAAGAATAAATGCTCTCACATATATATTTTTAAGATATATAATATTTCAAGAAGATAAGAAGATTTTTATTGTAAGAATCATGCACTCAAATATAATTCAGTAATGTACTAAATTTATATCTTATAAAAATTATTTTAAGTTTTATTTTATTATATTTATTATATTGCTTCCAATGAGTTCAATCTCACTTTCCTAGTAAACGCATATTTTTATGAGGTTTCATCCATTTCATTTTAAATTTATTATTTTTGTTATAGTTTTCCAGAGATTGACAAAATATTTTATGCATCGCCTACAAATTAAAAAAAAAAAAAAAAAAAAAAAAAAAGTAAACTCTGCTTTGAAAAGAATCAAATAAATAATATGCGCAAGACATATGATGTAATGGAAAGTGATATAGATTAAATACTCAAATCATTTGAACAAAAGCAAAAGGATAAAAAAAAAAGTATATCCTCCACGACTATACAGTATAGAATGTTCAGATGCTCCGTTTGAGACATTTATGGAAAAGGCACTAACTCCACTTCCATAACATATATAAAAATAATAACAATACAAAAATGCACAATGACAATAATCTATTTATAAAAACCACAATTTTATAAACAAAAATATAAAAAAAATCTTCAATCATTCAGTTTTTGTATGCTGTTGTTATATACCTATAATAAAATTATACAATAAAAACATGCGCTCAAAAAGAATTTAAGTTTTGACTGTTTTGAACAATAATAAATTATAAAGCGTGAAAGATTATTATGTGACAAACATTCTCAATTTTTCTTATCTCTTTTCTTATTATTATTTTTTTAAGGAATTATTATTCAGAGTTAGAATTAATTTTACTATTTGGGAGAAAAAGTCATCACATAGACTGCACAATCAACGGGTTGTAATACGTTCAGAGATTCATACTACAAATAAAACGCAGAGAGCAGCACAATCCTACAACGTTAACATTTGCTAGATAACAAAGTTGTAAATAGTAATTTTAGATGGCAGTACGTATCGGAATAATCGCAAAACACGAAATTTTGAAATAATTTCATACTGTATTAGAGACAGAACTAAAATAATGTTCATAATTTTATAATTTATGCATGCTGTGAAACACTTTAAGGTTCTGATATATCCTCTATAATCTGATACCAAAATTATGCCTTTCCCTAATACTTAATGATAAAGGATAAAGTTAATTTAGTATACAGATTGTGAAAAGAGAACTACTGGGAAAAATTCAGATATTTTAAAACATACTGTATATATAGTGTTATAATAAACGAAATACTAAAGCTGTTAAAACCTAATTCATTTTAAAGGTGACGGAGGTTTTGATTGAAATAATTCCATTGTTTATAACCAGTTTTATTTAATTACATAATACATTGACTCGAATTGTTCTCTGAACAAAATTATATTAAATTGACGATAAAAAGTTATTTATTCATTGGTCTTTTGTTGTTTAGTTACCGTAATAAATTGATAAACTATCAAAATTAATAACTATCGTATATAAAAGAGATTGAATTCTATTTTGTCAGTGCGTTTTATCCTATACACTTGCATACTTATGCAATATATTTGGTTGAGATAATGTTACAAGAAATCTCATAGTCTAGACAGCGAGAGTTCACACCTTTAATGAAACGCACCATGACATAACTTGATTTTACTTGAAGTTGTAAACTATACTTTTTCACGCTTTGCTTTTTATACGTATATATATTTACTCAACATGAATTATTATTCTTCACTATTTCTGCGCATATAAATTTACTTCAGACAAAAACGCGCCACCAGTTTGGTTTTACAGTTGTGTGATATTCGCCGGCAAGGTCGCGAGTTTTAAGTATAACGCTCTCTGTTCAAGCAACTACTTTTTTTTTTGCATTATTGCAAACTATTTATTATTTAACGTAAGTATAATTTGACTATATTGTCAACGTTATATGAAACTTTTAGATATAATATGTATGTATAGTGTGCTAATCTATAGGCCACTTATATTTTGTGTTAATATAGTAGTATAGGCAATCTGCAATATAAAATATAGAATAACAATTTTACTCGTTGTTCCTTATTTGGTAACACATAAAAATATATATTTCAAAAAATGCCAATTTATAATTTAAGTATAACTTGTAATAATTTAAAATTATATAGATGTAAATTTACTTATAATGCAACAATTTCTTGATAATCTCTTTTAAAACTGAAAAAGTATTTAAGAAACAAGTTATAATTTACTTAACTAAAATCAGTATAATTTCATTGTAGTGCTTTTTTTTTTATATATATATTTAACTATGATACAACGTTTCATAATTTAAAAAAAAAAACAACATATACAGGTATTAGTATATTAAGTTCCACTTTAATTATAAGTTATAACTGTAAGATACAATAATTGTCTTACAATTGACTTAAGTCTAAAATACAACAATAAATGTATTTTGTCTCTGTCTCTGTCTCTGTCTCTGTCTCTGTCTCTGTCTCTGTCTCTGTCTCTGTCTGTCTGTCTGTCTGTCTGTCTGTCTGTCTGTCTGTCTGTCTGTCTGTCTGTCTGTCTGTCTGTCTGTCTGTCTGTCTGTCTGTCTGTCTGTCTGTCTGTCTGTCTGTCTGTCTGTCTGTCTGTCTGTCTGTCTGTCTGTCTGTCTGTCTGTCTGTCTGTCTGTCTGTCTGTCTGTCTGTCTGTCTGTCTGTCTGTCTGTCTGTCTGTCTGTCTGTCTCTCTCTCTCTTATTGTGTGTATAACTTGTAAATGGCCTTGAATTTTACAATGAAGGCCGTTCAAATATTTTATCAAACACGCTTCTTGAAATTATACTACAACAGACTATTTTTTAGGTATGCAAGTCTTCCGCATGTTGGTGTTGACGTTGCTGTCGCTGGTGATCGTGGGTGTGCTTGGAGTAGAGCGTCCCTTGGTGACCACCTCACTTGGTGACCTCAGAGGAACATGGAGAACCTCAGCACAAGGCAAACAGTACGCGGCCTTCACTGCAGTGCCTTACGCCAAACCTCCAGTTGGAGAACTCAGATTTGAGGTATTTTTACATAATAATATCAAATTCACCTTTTCTGCATATTATGATGGATACAAACACTGTGATATAAATCATATCATTTAACTGCATTGCCCCTTTACAATGTTTATTTAAGAAAGACTCAAATTAAGGTAATGTTTTATACATAAATAAATGACTTTTGTACTATAGGCATTAAGTCAAATCTGTGTCAGTCAACTTTTCTAGGATTTAGTTTTCTTACAGAAATATTATATATATATATATATATATATATATATATATATATATATATATATATATATATATAAACATATAATGTATAAATTCTATAACTTCAACTTATATTTATAAATACTGTAAGATCCTTCAGTCTCAGTGCATTTTAGCGAATACAAATTATATCAAATAAAAAAAGTTCACAATCAATGTGTTATCTCTTACAAATTGAGCTATACAAGCACACTAAAATTTATCTTAGGTTCACTCTCTGCTATATAGTTTGCTTGTTTTTGTGATGTGCTGATAAAATTTTAGAAAAGCATTTCTAAGTTCATGTAATAAATTAAACACTATCAGTTTCTAGTCGATGACTCAAAATTATATTAAACAAAAATAGTAATATAATATGTTTCTATAGTTCAAATTCTTAAATTGCTCTACTTGATTTAATTATAATATATATATAATTAAATTTTTTAGAAATAATCAATAAATAATAATAAGTTAACAATGATTTATTAATTATAATTTGCGTGTATAGTAGTTATTGTAAAGTAATTCAAATCATGTTTTAGTAAGGTGTAAGATTGGGTTAGACATTTGCAGGCTTAATCTCTCTCTCTCTCTCTCTCTCTCTCTCTCTCTCTCTCTCTCTCTCTCTCTCTCTCTCTCTCTCTCTCTCTCTCTCTCTCTCTCTCTCTCTCTCTCTCTCTCTCTCTCTCTCAGATTATTGAATTAAGATTATTCATTTATTCATAGTTAATTTTCTATAGAGTTTTAAGTTGGACCTATTATACAAAATAATATCACTGATAAATAAATAATTAAAACAAAGAATGTAACGTAAATAAATTATGTAAAAGATTGCTATTTTATATATTTGAAAAACTAAAAATTTAGCATTCCTTTATTATGAAATAAAATTCATTGTTATTTTACTGAGCACAGCCTCCTGAAAAATTGGAAAGTTGGTATGGAGTGTGGGATGCTGGAGCGAATCCACCAACGTGCAGTGCCTTTATGCATAAGATTGGGAGCCATAACACGGAGCAGATTGTAGGACAAGAGGACTGTCTATATCTCAACATTTTCACACCTAAGGTAAGTCATTCTAATCAATAATAGACAACTTCACGGAAATTTTATATTTAGTTTGTTGTGACTTATTAGCAGCTTGTTTAAACATCATAATCATGTGCTGGGTTCATAATAATATATCTCTCTCTCTCTCTCTCTTTCTCTCTCTCTCTCTCATATATTATTCATATTTATGCAATCATACGTATTAAAAACAAGTCAAGAAACTTAAAAATATATCTACAATATCCCCCCCTTATTTTTATTATTATTATATAATTACCATTATGTTTTTCATAAATAGCTACCCTCCCAAGATTCCCAGGAGTTGCTGCCTGTGATCATATACATCCATGGTGGAGCTTTCATGTTTGGTACCGGAAATACGTTTGGTGGAAAATTCCTTGTGGACAGAAACGTTGTCTTTGTTACTGTTAATTACCGTCTTGGTCCGCTAGGTAAAGTGTTCAAAAGATTTCTGTTATTCTCTTCTTTAGTTCTAACAATTTAGATGATGTAATATATTATTGCAACAATTCGGTTGATTGATATATTTCATCATAAGGTATGTATTTACCTTATTTTAGAAAATAATATTTACTTATACTTAATATGTTATACTTTCAGGTTTCCTTAGTTTAGACGACCCCGTCCAGCCAGGTAACAATGGAATGCGGGACCAGGTTTTAGCTCTACAGTGGATACAGAAAAACATCGCTGCGTTTGCTGGTGATCCCAACAGTGTCACGATCGCAGGTGGATCAGCAGGGGGTGCAAGTGTGCAATATCACTATCTCTCACCAATGTCTCAAGGTAAATATACGACAATGGATAATTTTTGTCAGAGACGTTGTAAATTTAATGATCATGTTTTCAGGTTTATTTGCTCGTGGTATCTCCGCAAGTGGAACTGCACTGTGTCGCTGGGCACTGACTGACAAAGCACGAGAAAAGTCCTTGCAGCTCGCGGCAAGCGTGGGGTGTCCCACTGACACGGGAGCACGTCACGTGATTCAGTGTCTCAAGCAAAGACCAGTTGAGATGATCTTAGATAATGTCGCTCAGTTCCAGGTGAATTTTTTTGACCTCGTTCATCAAAACAACAACAGAACTAACTTAATGCTTTAGTTATTTCATTTTATATGCTAGATACTTACAGCTTTATTCCATAAAAGATAAGTTAATTTGTCAGTAATAAAGTTAACTTACTATTATTTTACAAAATTTATTACTATGTATAATACATGATACTTGCTTGTTACATGCTTGTATGGATGAAAATTGGCTACAATCACAGATACAGAATTGCATGTTGTCAGGTGTGGCAATATTCTCCATTCTCGCCCTTTGGTCCTGTGGTTGAGACAGTCAAGGGTAACGCTCCGACATTCCTGCCCGACTGGCCAGTACGTTTGCTGCAGCGTGGGGACTTCAAGCGCGCTCCCTGGATGACCGGCGTGACGACTGCCGAGGGACTTTACCCCGCGGGTGCATTCGTCGCTGACGAGGCGGAGTTGGCGCTGCTTGAGCGCGACTTCACACGTCTGGTACCTCACCTACTGGACTTCAACATGACGTTACCTCAGTCCCAGCACGAGCAGGTGTGCGCCGATATCAAGCAACATTACCTCGGAGACCAGCCCGTCGATACTAGTACCGTGCCGCAGCTCGTCAAAGTTAGTGTTTGGGTTCATTTTTATCTATTTATTTATTTACTTATTGAGTTCAAAATCAAATGTGATCAAATATTTTTACTGAAAAGTAAATTGATTTATTTATTTATTTATAGATGATTGGTGATCGCCTCTTTGTGGTAGACGCACAGCGAGCTGCTGAGTTGCAAGCAGCTTACTCTCCTGTTTACTTCTATGTTTTTGGATTTAGAGGATCACACAGCTTAAGTGACATTCTGTCAGGCACGAATAGGGATTTTGGTAAATAATTAAATCTTTATGTGCGATTTATGATATGGTACGTCCATATTTTTGACTTGATACAATTAGAAGTGAGGTCTGTAGAAAGTTTAAACGTTTTATTTTCATACAGTATATTATTAGACTAGTTTGATATACTAATTAATTGTACAAGTCTTTTAATTGGTTCGATCTCATATGTACTCGACTCAAAAAACCTCAGTCGATTTAAATCAGGCATGCCTAAAGTTACTAAAGTATCGCCTATTGTCACATTTGAGGAAAAGTGGGGAGGCTGAGCGATACCGTAAAAGGTCGAACGGCAGGTAACTCAGGTTTTTTGAGTCGAGTATATGTTATTAATTGGAAAAGTTGACTCAGATGTGAGTTCAGAGTTGAATTTATATCCTGCACTCCTAATTTTATATAAATAACTTTTATTTGAATTGAGATGTAATGGAGCTTACCGGTGGAGTATAATATATTCAATTAAAGGCGGTGCGAGGAAAGATAGGGGTTCCCTATTTTTCTCTCCTATTACATCGCAGACTATGTTTACAGTTGTTTTTATTGATAAATATACAGTATTAGAACCAGATAATTTTATATAAATGAAGCTGGACACTCTTTTAAGTGATTTACGCTGAAAAAAAAATCGGATGGCTATTTTATCGTTCCAGTAATATATATTTTAACACATTTATATTGTAAACTTTAACTATGAATAATTTCATCTCTATTACAGGAGTGTGTCATGCTGATGACGTAACGTATATGTTGAACGTAACATTCATTACTGATGAATATCAAGGCATGGAGAAACAAGTACAGATTATGTGGTTAGATCTATGGTCTAATTTTGCCAAAACTGGGTAAGATATAATGCAATATCAATGCAACTTAATGAATTAATTTTAATATTTTGTTGCTCAGTGTACCTAAAAGTGGCGATGTGAAATGGACTACAGTGCAAGGTGGCGGTGAGCTAGAGTTGCTTTACATTGCCGGTGTGCCTCCAGAGATGACGAGCGTTGCAGACCTCGGGGACGCCACGTTCTGGGAGTCCTTACCTCTGCACGAGCCGCAGCAGACTTTCGTCACCGTCAGGGATGAACTGTGATCTCATAATTTTAGTCTACTTAGCAGTTAAGGGATAAATTGCTACGGAGTAAAACACTAAAATCATTTAGAATAATATAAGTATATTCCATATCAGAATTAAAAATGTTTAATATGTTAACAACTATTTTATTCTCTCACTATAATTTTTATATATTTAATATTAAAAGAAGATTTTAATTTTTATTATAGGAACATTATGTTGTACTCAAATATTATTAAACAATAAGTATTGTACAGAATTTATATTAAATAATAATAATAATAAAACTATTTTAAGTTTTTTTTTTTTTTTTTTTTTTTTCCCAATGAGTTCGATCGTACATTAAGTGAACGCAAATTTTAGGTTTATTCCATTTAATTTTTAATATTTAGTAGTTTTCTAGAGATTTGCATTTGTTTTTATAGTGCAAATTATACCATATAATTTACATATTATATATCAGGCATATTTAATTATTATTTGCTATCACTTACAACACAAATAAAAAAAAAAAGTAAACACTTATAAAAAAGTAAAATAAATAATATGCAGGTCTTTGTTGAATCATTGAGATAATATATTTTATCATATGTATTTAGGTATTATTTTGTAAATCCAACGCGATTTCTCACTATAAGAATAAAATTGAAAATTTAGCGCAGGTTTTTGAACGGTTAAATATATTACCACAGTCGTGTGATAAACTTCGCTCTGTGACAGTTGAATAAAATTCTAGATCATAGTGCATGTATATGAATTATTAGAATCGTGTAAAATTAGGATATGGATACAGATCAAAAATTGCCTTTTGTCAATTAGTTGTTGTTAACAAAAAAAAAATGCTAAATTACTTTTTGTTTTATACATAAGGGAGAATTTGTTTATTTTCAACAGGGATATACGTTGAGACCTATACGTTGTCGGTAATTTTTATGTCACACTTGGAAAGAAAAAAAACTGTTGAAAAATTATGTTAGCCAACAACGCTGTACAGCAATGTTAAATGTCTGCGTAGAAATAATACAGCACTCCTTTGCAAAGTCCCTTTGTTAAATAAAAAAGTAATTTAGTAAAGAAGACATTGCAGCCATCGGTGTTGTTGCAGCAAAGTACTGTTGAAGATGTGTATAACTGTCTAGTACAACACAAACATAAATACAAATTTTCAAATGTCAAATTTCCTACTTCCATGTAGTGAAATATTCAATAATTAAAATGAAACAACTGCACGTAAAAAATAAACAAATTAATTTGTGCTATCTTGAATAATTACTGTATACATGGAGCACAAATATTAAATTTTTTGAATTACATAAGTAATTTTGCGGAACCTCTTAATTATTATATGTAAAGTGCTATATACTCAATAGATACAATCATATATTACTATTAGTTACGCTGTTAAGCATAAATGTTGCTACATTAAGCTAGCATAATTATTTTGCATATATTTATGACTGTTTTTTTAATTACATATCTCTTATAATTTTACTTGCCATATTTTATTGTTTAACATGGTACAACTTTATTCAGATTCATATTGTCTAAGATATCAAAGTAATTGACCTTATCTTGGTCAATTTGAATGAAGTTGACGTCACGGTTGGTGATGTTGAAGAAACAGACTTTGTGTATATTTACCCTTGTCTTGTGTAACGTCTTGAACAGCTGCTTTACATTGTATTAATCCCAACATATAATTTTTCTTACGTATCGTATTTACTTTTCATTTATGGTGCGGCTAGGCTCCTAGATGGAATATTGTGTAGTTCAGTCGTATTCCGTGAATACACATTGACTTTTGTAATAAGCACGGAGAAGAACGTAACATCTATATTCTAGGTATGTAATTTTTATTCAAAATTATCGTAACGTATTACATGTCTCTTCATCACAGAATTTTTTTTTTACTTATAGCAATAAAAGGCAATTAAAATTAAAAATATATTTCCTACTTTAAATTTTTTTAGCTGTATTAAATTTGAGGTTTCTGGGGTTAAATTATGAATGAAACAAAATAGCAAAAAATACTGGGTTATAATTTCAATTTTTGATCTTCTATTAAGCATGAAATTTGTGTTAACAATCACATTATATGAATTAATATTATATATAATTATTATAATTATGTAATTCATTATGTAATAATGAATTACATTACTTTCAACGTATTTTATGATAAAATTTTGACCGCATTTTTAAAGTTATTGTTATTATAAAAAGATAAAAGAGAATTTATTCGTGCAATAAGATGATTTTGTTGATTTGAACCCGCATCCGAGTTCAGAATTGAAGTCAACAGCGCATTTAAAGTTTGGTGTAATTAAGTAGATTAAAAGTGCTTAATAAATATTAGCATTATTAAAGTTTCCTTGCATATAACATGTTAAATAATAGTAAGCTTAGTGAAAAATAGTATGATAATTGTATAACAAATAAGAAAATATGAAATATAGTAATAATGATAAAAAAAATTTAATGAAAAAATTTTTTTTAAATATTACATTTCAAAAGTATAAAGTATATGCCAACACTTTACAATTAAAGGATACTTATTTAATTTCAATATTACATTATGTATCGCAGCTATTTTTTTTTAAAAATATTGAGCCGATACACGTAATTATAAATATGACTATTTTTTGATCGTACTTTTTCATTGGATAATATTTTTATATATAAAAAAAAGACTATTTTGAAAGGATGTAAAAAAATAAAAAAAACAACTTATTATGACTTGTTAAAAATTGCTTCAAATACAACTAATTTTTTTGTCATATGTAATGTGTGGTTACCATGTCCCATTATTACTAAAGATCAAACTATACATAAAATCATGCCAAAGAAATTTAGTCTAGATGTATAATTTAAAAAATTCAAGAGACACCATGAAGGAGCTATAGCTATAAAAATTACTGTATCTTAATAAAGTAAAGATTAAAAACAATAATCTAAATTAATTAATATTGTATCTTAATAAGTAGTACAGTACTTAATCACTCTGCAAGACAGGCATAATCGTTTTTATATTATTCTTGTAATTCTATTGAAAAGTTTAATTTCTGGACAAGCTATAATGATTCCGTTTAGTCAAGTGGCATTACTTAAAATACCATCAAGAAAACTTTGAACTCCGCATTTTTTCAGAAATGGATTTGGAAGTATGTTCACAGGACCACGGTAAGATCCAGCGCGTATTTTTCTCATAAGAATAAAGAATAACATTGTAAATTTAGCATGCATTTTTGAATGGTAAATTTTTTTATCGTGGTGGTATGTACACTAATACGTTTTGAAACAAGCAATGTGCAATGAAAATATGTACCGTTGCACATCTAAGACGTGTTTGCTGACTCTTGTTGAAAAGATAAAAGATGATGAAACTATTTTTGACAATATTGCTGCACAATACTGATTACATTATTTTGTTATCGCAATAATAACTATATCTCATAGTAGAACTGCAAATATAATTATGTATTCAAATAAACTTTGTGTAACTAACGCCATGCACATATTGTATTTCACATGTAAATGCCTTTTTTAAACTTGTATGTGGATGAATAAAAATTAAATGAAATAATAAAGCATTATTATAATCTTATGAGTGTATTTTAGGTATATAAGAAATAGTTGTCTTGCATTTAGAAATAACGAGATGATTTTTTTTTTAATTCCAGCCCGCATCTTATCATTAGTAAATTAAAGTAATAAAATTTCATATCTTATATAATCCTATATGTTATATATATATTATATTATATATATATATAATATATATTAGTAATTTTATATTATACTGTGTATGTATATATATATATATACACATACACAGTATAATATAAAATTACTAATGAGTATATAGTTTACCCTATGAACTATTTTTATTTCGACATATTGTTATGCCACATAAAAGCATTATGTTTCAATGGCGCACGTAATTCTTTTAAATATGTTACAAAATACTGCAGTCAACATTTATAATATCAAAGAAACAATCTGCTTCTAAGCAAATCTAAAAAAAAAAAAAAAAAAAAAAAATGCTAAATGGTCTATCATAAAACTAAATTTGAACACAAATTTATACGTTCAACTGTTTAAAATCACTTATTGTTGGTCAAATTCGGCCAATGTAATATTTTTTATTTGAAATCATACACTTATTCAATCAAACTTCATTTTAAGGATACAACGACAATTCAAGTATAATTTGAATGAACACAGCATAGAGAATATTAATAATGTAATTCATCACGATTTGCATTTGAAGTACTGGAAGATTTATTTTATAATTTATTAATTAAATGAAATATTGATACTTGTAAGGATCATTTCCTAAACAATATTTGTTACTTATAGACATGTTGACATATATACTATTGTCGCTGGTGATCGTTGGTGTGCTTGGTGTGGAGCGTCCCTTGGTGACCACCTCACTTGGTGACCTCAGAGGAACATGGAGAACCTCAGCACAAGGCAAGCAGTACGCGGCCTTCACTGCAGTGCCTTACGCCAAACCTCCTGTTGGAGAACTCAGATTTGAGGTATGCGCCAAATAGAAGACTTGCTAATAAAGTGTTTTAAAAAAAATCACAAAGCTCAACAATATCTACAACATACTAGCAGAAGTCTTTGTCTTTATGTCTCAATTTAATGTGCTTTCTCAGCTATAACTTTAGTTAAAAAAAAAAACTCTCCACATTTAATTTTTTTTCCTGTAACTTAACTTAGCCTCAAAGCTTTATTTTTTTTCCTTTCATTTAATTTACTTTAAGTTCAGGGAAACAAAAGTTTTGAAGATCAATGAGATACTATATGGAAATTAAAGTGTCGAGAAAAACTTCTAACTTGAGTTATATGGCTGATTCATTCACCTATAGCATGTATAAGCAAAACATGATTACAAAGTTAACTGCTGGCTATTAAGTATCGTTCATGGGCTCTGAGTTTGTTTATATTGTCTCACTGAACTCCCATTTTCAAGTCTTCTATTAAACCACAAATGATTTTGGGTGAATTCAAGGCATAACTAATAAATGTCTTATATAATATTTTGGTCTCACTGTGATGCTCAAAGATTGAAGGAGAATGAGTGTGCAAAATAAAATAATATCATCATGCATTTTCACACCCGCGTATTGGTATAAAACTCATTAGTCATTATACATGCAAATATTTGTGCGTATATAGATACTTTTAATTTGTTATCTATATTATAATGAAAATGCCTCCAGGCTCATACAAAATAAAATTTAAATGCTAAATATGTTTATTTCATGTAGGTTTTTGGTTTGCTTGTGTCGAACAGAATTATGCATAATGTAAAATTGATAGCATTGTGAAAAAGGTAAAAAATTAAAAATACATATTTATAACATAGTATCCTGTTTACGTGGGACAATATTTACAATGCAATATGCATAATAATTTAATGATTTGTAACGTATTTTGCATGGAATCAAATTTATTGCAATGTTTCTTCATGTAAACAGATTACAATATTATCCTATTTTATTGCTATATACTGCACATATAATATAATATGTATATATATATATATATATATATATATATATATATATATATATATATATATATATATATATATATATATATATATATATATATATATATATATATATATATATATAGAGAGAGAGAGAGAGAGAGAGAGAGAGAGAGAGAGAGAGAGAGAGAGAGAGAGAGAGAGAGGGGGGTTGTTAAGTTATAGTTAAAATTATAAATATAAAATTACCCGAATTTAAATTCAACTGTCATTGAATAAAAATAATATTTAATAACAAATTTGACTCCTACAGCCCCCAGAAGAGCATGAAGGCTGGCTTGGAGTTTGGGATGCTGGATCGGAAGTAACCTCGTGCATCGCATTTGTTCATCAAATGGGCCCTGGTCATACAGAGCAGATTGAAGGCGACGAGGACTGTCTGTATCTGAATGTTTTCACACCACAGGTAATACTGCAAGAAATCTACTGTACATATTAATTGACTATGACTTAAGTACTATATTCATTTTATTAGCTACCATCAAAAGGTACAAAGAAGACTCTACTACCCGTGATTATGTATATTCATGGAGGAGCATTCATGTTTGGAGGTAGCTCATGGTATGGTGCAAAGTATCTAATGGATAAAGAAGTTGTGTTTGTAACAATTAACTATCGTCTAGGACCGTTAGGTGAGTTGTATACTTGATTTGAATATTTATAAAATACAATTCTATTTTAATGTGAACTGAATGCTGTTGTTTATTAACTACTTAGGATTCCTTAGTTTGGACGATCCTATTCAACCAGGTAATAATGGTATGCGGGACCAGGTTGCAGCACTACAGTGGATACAAAAACATATCATTGCATTTTCTGGTGACCCCAACAGTGTCACCATCACAGGTGGATCAGCAGGGGGTGCAAGTGTACATTATCACTACCTCTCACCAATGTCACAAGGTAGGGAAAAAAATGTTATTAGGGCTTTAATCAGCTTTTTGTCACTGCCATAAAGGTTTGTTCGCTCGTGGTATCTCCGTAAGTGGAACTGCACTGTGTCGCTGGGCACTGACTGATAAAGCACGAGAGAAGTCCTTGCAACTCGCGGCCAGCGTGGGGTGTCCCACTGACAAGGGAGCACGTCACGTAATTAAGTGTCTCAAGCAAAGACCAGCAGAGATGATCTTAGAGAAGGTTGACCAGTTTCAGGTATGCAAAACCAGAGTAAAAAATTAAATGATCACTATGATTTTAATTCAGATTCAATTTTTTAAGGTAACAGTGTAAACAATAATACTTTTGCATTAGATTTGGCAATATTCTCCATTCTCCCCCTTTGGCCCTGTGGTTGAGACAGTCAAGGGTAACGCTCCTACATTCCTGCCCGACTGGCCAGTACGTTTGCTGCAGCGCGGGGACTTCAAGCGAGCTCCCTGGATGACCGGCGTGACGACTGCCGAGGGACTTTACCCCGCGGGTGCATTCGTCGCTGACGAGGCGGAGTTGGCGCTGCTTGAGCGCGACTTCACACGTCTGGTACCTCACCTACTGGACTTCAACATGACGTTACCTCAGTCCCAGCACGAGGAAGTGTGCGCCGACATCAAGCAACATTACCTCGGAGACCAGCCTGTCGATACTAGTACCGTACCGCAACTCATCAAAGTTAGTTCATTTTTTAATATAATTATGTCTGATTATCTGGATTATTTTATTTTCAGATGATTAGTGACCGTCTCTTTGTTGTGGATGCTCAGAAAGCTGCTGAACTGCAATCAAAGTTCTCATCTGTTTACTTCTATGAATTTGCATATAGAGGAAAACATAGCCTGAGCGAACTAATGTCAGGAACAGATAGAGATTTTGGTAATGAAACTGAAAGTTTCTTAAGCATATTAAAATGACTTTATGTTTAATTTTCATGTTTTATTTTTATTTCATAATGTTTGTAATCATTTAAACTGCCGATAACCATTCCATTGATTATTTTAGATCACATAAGGGTTAAAATAATTGAAAAAAGTTAATTTAAATTATAAAATAAGTCATAAACGTAACACGTGGATGCATTTTTTCCAATAAAAAATTAAGTTCAATTAATTTATATGCCAACTTTGATCCTATGTACTAATGTTGCTAAGTTTTTGATAAGGTCCAAAAATTATTTTCTGTATTAATTACTTTCTATTATTTATTAATTCATTATTCTATTGGAGGGGTGAGCCATGCTGACGATATTGGATATATCATGAACGTGACTTTTATAATTGATGAACCTTTTAAAATGGAAAAACAAGTACGTCGACTGTGGCTCGATGCTTGGACAACATTTGCCAAAACTGGGTACGTGATAATTGTCGAATAAAAAATGCAAAGACAAAGGAGGAATCATTAGCGTAATTTAATTCTGATAAATATACTTACTGAGAATAGATGTCTGAAAAAGTAAAAACTATTTAAGAACGGAAAAAAAAAGAGTTAATTTTTAAAACATATTTCTTAGAGTACCTGCCATAGGCAATGTGAAATGGACTGCAGTGCGAGGTGGCGGTGAGCTGGAGTTGCTTCACATTGCCGGTGTGCCTCCAGAGATGACTAGCGTCGCAGATCTCGGGGATGCCACGTTCTGGGAGTCCTTACCTCTGCACGAGCCGCAGCAGACACTTGTCTCTACAAAGGAGGAACTGTGACCTCATCGAAGATCTACTGAGCAGTAGAGGATCCAGTTTTTTTATCCATTTTCTATGATTATTTTTTAAATAAGTTTTTAAAGTTATATTATTTGTAGTTTTTGTAATAAAAAAACATGATAGCAAGTTTTAAAAACTACTTTTTTTCTTTATCTTTATTTTAATCTCTCTTTTTTCTTTTTTTCTTTTTCTTTCTTCTTCTTTTTCTTTTTTTTTTTTTTTTTTCTTTTTTTTTTTTTAAGTAAAGAAACTCTAAATACGAGAGCTTACATTACTAAATTTAGTATAAAGTTTAAATTTAATAATTGTGATTTTTTTATATTATTTTTATTATGGTAATACGTATAATTTCGCAGATCAATTTTATATTGGTTTTCATCACGGCTGATGAATGTAATAATGTAACTCTTAATTTCAAAGTCATTTTATATAGTTTTTTTTTTTTTTTTTTTTTTTTTTTTTTTGTGAACATTTAATAAATGGTACTTTACATACAGTTTGTAAGTTAAACTCTTATAGTCTTCATGCTATTATAGACGCCATGAGCCATGAGACAATCGAAAAGCTACTAAACCAGAGTCCTCATACTTGAGATGTGTAGCATAACATCAACATGTTACTGTATGTACATTAAATTACTTTTTTTTTCATCCTTTGTTCTATTTTTGTCTGCTTCACGTCTGCTTGTACAGTTAGTCGCAAACACTGTTTGGTAAGAGACGTTCACTCTCATCTTTTGGCTTGACCAGTTGCTTTTTATTCAAATAAAGGTAAAGTAAGACAAATATTTATTGTGCTTTTTGTTCTTTTATTGTTATGCGTTATATATATTTATTATTATTTTTGCTCAGTGATCACATTATTTTACATTTCTCGTATTCATAACAGTTTTTTAACAGATTTCATTTTTATTTTCATTTAGTTACAGTAAAATAGAAAGCAATAATAATATAAAGTTATTATTATTTTAAATACTGTTTTATTACAAATATCTAATATAATTATATTGTATACATTACACATTTCATTATATAGGTTTGCATATCATATACATGAATTTCACCTTCAATTTTTTTTAGAGAGGAGGCTTCGTGTTCAAGTTGGTTATATATTGTAACTAAAATAGGTAGTATGATCACATGATCACCGCATTCTTCTTATGTACGGGGGTGTAACTATATTTTGTAAGCCTGTTATTGGCGTAGAGAGAAAACCGCTTACAACATAGAGAGCCATTACAACATGGCTTTTTAAATGTTAGATGATGAGAAAAACTGTTCATTGACTCACATATGATGCCCCAAAGCCCTTCTGTAGCCCCATGGTAGCCCCGCAAACTTGCGATCATCCTGCGAGATATGCAACCTGCTATAAAATTGTCTTTAGTAAAGCTGTAACTATGACGTAAAAGATACGGGAAGGATTGCATATCTCGCAGGATGATCACTAGTTTGCAGGGCTTCGGAAGGGCTTTGGGTCATCATATGTGAGTTTATGAAGAGTTCTTCTCATTATCTAACATTGAAGAAGCCATGTTGTAACCCCTGAACTTCCACTTTAAGTTTGTTATTTGCTGTAATTATAAACTCCTATACAAAATATGTATTGGGAAAAATATGCTTTCACTAAATGTCACAAAACATATGCTACTTACGGAAATTGCTAAAATACTTTATAATGCAGATGCACACTCCAAGTATATTTGCAAAATGAAAAATGACGACATTTCTTGTCACGTAACACATCGACTCAATTCTTCAACTTATATTATGATTGTATGCATTACGTATACATAAAATACAAAATTTTTTAGTTAGCACAAAAGGATACAAAGAAATCTGAAACTCTTGTACCAGTGATGTACACAATTAAATTGTAATCACACAAAATGAATTTACCTATGTCAATGCAAAAAAAAAAAAAAAAAAAAAAAAAAGTTTCATTTTTAATAGCTTCAGACAAAGCGAATTTTTAAAAAAGATAATTGCGTTATTTATATAGTCATGTAACGTTCAGCAAAAGAATCTCCTGTGTATTAAATTCTTGCTTAGTCCCGTCATGCTGGTGTTGACGTTGCTGTCGCTGGTGATCGTGGGTGTGCTTGGTGTGGAGCGTCCCTTGGTGACCACCTCACTTGGAGACCTAAGAGGAACATGGAGAACCTCAGCACAAGGCAAACAGTACGCGGCCTTCACTGCAGTGCCATACGCCAAACCTCCTGTTGGAGAACTTAGATTTGAGGTACATTTATAAAATATTATAAAATATAAAGTATAAAATGTTTATATATTTTTTTTAAATCATTTAAGGTAATGGTGTATTTAAGCAGCTTCTATGCTTTCATGTTCATATATGAATCATATATATTATCAATAAACAAATAGTACACTAGAAAATGATCATGGAAAGCTACATTAATTTACAAATAATTATACATTATGATATACCAGAAGAAGATATAATATAAAAGTTGAATATAAGTTTTCAAAACCATTTAATCATGCATTATTTAAATTGTATAGCTACCTGAAGAGCTAGAAGGCTGGTACGGTGTGTGGGATGCTGGAGCAAAGACACCCTCGTGTATTTCATTCGTACATAATTTAGAACCTAAAGTTTTAGTAGAACCAATTCAAGGAGTAGAGGATTGCTTGTATCTCAACATTTACACACCAAAGGTAATATTCATTTAGCTTAAAGCCCTTGTCAACTTACTTTTTTTATCATTTAGAATACTATTATAGATTGATAATTACAATACCTTATTATCCATGAATTAGACACCAACACGTTGATTCTGCATTTATTTTTATTTATTTTTATTTTGACTGTTATATCACGTATCTGACGTCACATTGTACCAATGGAACTGTGATAGGAGTAAAGAACTTAAGGGAAGGGGCTTAAATTTATCACGTCACCAGAGCAGTGACTGTGATTGGCGGTGGTACATTGTGACGTCAGATACGTGATATAACAGACAAAATAAAAATAAATACAAAATCAACGTGTTGGTGTCTACTGTCTAATTCATGGATAATAAGGTATGGTAATTATCCATCTAGTATTCTAAATGATAAAAAGGTAAGTTGACAAGGGCTTTAAGTCCAAATCCTTCAACTTATATTATGATTGTTTGTATGCATTACGTATACATAAAATACACATTTTTTTAGTTAGCACAAAAAGATACAAAGAAATCTGAAACTCTTCTACCAGTGATTGTGTTTATTCATGGAGGAGCATTCATGTATGGAAGCAGCTCATGGTACGGTGAGAAGTACTTCATGGATCAACAAGTTGTGTTTGTAACTTTAAACTATCGTCTAGGACCTTTAGGTAAGTTTTTTTTCCTTGTTCTCCTTTTTATTTTTATGAAGTATCTGTTGTAATGCAAAATCTTAAGTAATTTAAGCTTTTTTTAACCAATGGTTTTTAATATATATTTATATATTTTTTAAAAAATTGCAGGATTTCTAACTTTGGATGACCCTGCACAGCCGGGTAACATTGGATTGTGGGACCAGGTTGCAGCTTTGCAATGGATACAGAAACATATCACTGCATTTTCTGGTGACCCCAACAGTGTGACGATCACAGGTGGATCAGCAGGGGGTGCAAGTGTACATTATCACTATCTCTCACCAATGTCACAAGGTTTGAGAGAACAGAATTTTTAAACTGATTTTCATTTTAATAGTAGCGGTGTCATAGTTATATAAAGTAACGTCCCAATTTTGCAATCATTTATAATATTATAATATATATATATATATATATATATATATATATATATTTATATAATATAGTTATGGAAAAATGAGCTGTAACTGTCTTCAGCTTTTTGTCTGTAAATTATTTATATAACTAGATTATTAGATAAATGTGAGTTTTGTGTCATAAGTGCGATATCAAATTATTGAAATGGTAAGAAATGGCTTCAAATTTTTGATCACATATATTTACATATTATATGACAAAATATTTCAAGGAAATTTTGAAACATGAAGTATACTAAAGGCATATTTTGGGTAGAATTATTTACTAATTTTGTTGTTGTTATTATCTTAAGCTGGTGTTAAATCGATGATGGTTCTTGTATTCAGGCTTATTTGCTCGTGGTATCTCCTCAAGCGGCTCGACTATGTGTCGTTGGGCGTTGACTGATAAGGCGAGAGAAAAGTCTTTGCAGCTCGCGGCCAGCGTGGGGTGTCCCACTGACAAAGGAGCACGTCATGTAATCCAATGTCTCAAGCAAAGACCAGCAGAGAGGATCTTGGAACAAGTAAAGCAGTTTCAGGTAAGAAATAATAATCTTCTAGAGTAAATATAAAGATTAAAAAATATAATAAAAAATAAATAAATAAATCTCATGTGTCATGCACGCAGGTTTGGCAATATTCACCTTATTCTCCATTTGGCCCTGTGGTTGAGATAGTCAAGGGTAACGCTCCGACATTCCTGCCCGACTGGCCAGTACGTTTGCTGCAGCGCGGGGACTTCAAGCGCGCTCCCTGGATGACCGGCGTGACGACTGCCGAGGGACTTTACCCCGCGGGTGCATTCGTCGCTGACGAGGCGGAGTTGTCGCTGCTTGAGCGTGACTTCACACGTCTGGTACCTCACCTACTGGACTTCAACATGACGTTACCTCAGTCCCAGCACGAGGAAGTGTGCGCCGACATCAAGCAACATTACCTCGGAGACCAGCCCATCGATACTAGTACCGTGCCGCAACTTATCAAGGTTTGTTTGTCTTTAGTTTATATAGTATGATTATATCCTTGCAATTTTTTTAAATTATTTAATTTCTGATATGGCATAGCTCTATTTTTACTACATTATTTGATCGTAATTGAATTTATTATACAGATGATAGGTGACCGCTTGTTTGTTGTGGACCTGCAACGAACAGCTGAACTGCAGTCAAAATTTTCACCAGTTTATTTCTACCAATTTGCATACAGAGGAAAACACAGCTTGAGCGATCTAATGTCAGGCACAAACATCAATTTCGGTAAAAAAAAAAAAAAAAGTTTGATTTTTTTTAATGCAGAGGTTGTTATTCTCTATCTGTCTGTCTATCTATAAAATTTATATTATTGATTAAATTATAACTTGGAAAATTGAACTTAAACTTGGCATGGTATATATTTATAGTAATGAAATAAGTAATTACATTAATATGAACCAAAATGAAAGTGTGAGGATTTTAAATTTAAAAAATTAGAGAGTATCAAGCTTATTTATTCGCAAGTAGCCCCTGAGTCTCAACGCAGCCTATAGTGTTATATTGTAATGATATATAGTTTAAGAAGCATTGTTAAATTAGTTAAAGCTATTTGTTTTATAAGCAATTGTTTCTATACGTATTAATGTTAATTTTCACTCCCGCAGGAGTAAGCCATGCTGATGATATAAGTTATGTTATGAACATTACTTTTATTCCTGATGATGAGCCTCTTGAAATGCAAGGGAAAGTACGTAAAATATGGCTTGATGCATGGACATCATTTGCTAAAACAGGGTAAGTTAATGCTTCTTTTAATATTGAAGTATAAATAATACATATTTCTCACATGATTTATTAATGAAATAATTTGTAAATTTAACATAGCAGTATTAGAATAATTACATTCAAAAAAGACTCAGTAGGTTATTTTATTTAATATTTTACTTTGATATGCTTTAATTGTTTAGTTTGAAAATTATTTTTTCACGCTTGTAAATAATAATAATAATGAAATAAAAAAAATAAAAAGAAGGAGAAGAAGAAATTTTCCATTGATTTACTTTTAAATTCCCCAGAGTACCTGACGTTGGCGATGTGAAATGGACTACAGTGCAAAGTGGCGGTGAGCTGGAGTTGCTTCACATTGCCGGTGTGCCTCCAGAGATGACGAGCGTTGCAGACCTCGGGGACGCCACGTTCTGGGAGTCCTTACCTTTGCACGAGCCGCAGCAGACTTTCGTCACCTCCACCTCCAGGGATGAACTGTGATCTCATTAATGAAATTGCTATGCAATTCATGATTCAAATTATATTTAGTCTGTTACGATGATGGCCTGTTAGTTGATACGGAGCTATATTGTACTATGGAATAAGTTTAATTCCATGGAAATTTAATGGTTTTAAATGGAGATTGTATGCAATAAAATAAATATTGCACCTTGTATACGTAACTTAATAAACAGCTAAAAATATCAACTTTGTATTAATTTGTAATTGTATTAATTTGTAATCACAGTATATTATACATGAATTATATTATTTAACTTATCAATACTGTTTTCTGATTTTAACGCAATTAAATGAAAAACGTATAGTGTGTCAATTTGAATTATTAATTTTAACGCTTATTTGCATTCCCACATTTTTTTATACAAAAAAAAAAAAAAAAAAAAAAAAAAAACTTTAGTTGTTAAAAGCAATAGTTGAAATCAAGATAATTTCTATATTATAAATTGACATAAAACAATGGAAAAAGTGATAAATTTTGCTTAAAATTAAGTTTAGCTACTCAAATCCTTAAATTTTGTACAAACAAAAAAAGTTGCATGTGTACAACTTTTCTATTTAAAATTAAAACATAATACAACAACTTTAGCTTTCTATATAGCACCATATAAAACTCTCCTATTTTGAAGCCTATAATAAATATTAAATATTTTAAGATTAAAAATTATCAAATTTTTTATTTACTTATTGATAGTCAAGAGGTCAGATAAAGAAATGATCTCTGTATCAAGATGATCTCCAATGATTCAGTCTGAAGCATGATGCAGTTGGGTGTACTTGTGTGTGTGTTGTCGCTGCTGGTGATCGTCAGTGTGCTTGGTCTGGAGCGACCCTTGGTGACCACCTCACTTGGTGACCTCAGAGGAACATGGAGAACCTCAGCACAAGGCAAACAGTACGCAGCCTTCACTGGAGTGCCTTACGCCAAACCTCCTGTTGGAAATCTAAGATTTGAGGTTATAGTTAATTTGATCTTACTTACTTAGTTTAAAATATGACGTCTCTATCACGTCAATCGTTTCAATTAAAATCGTTATGAATGCTGCGATACTTTGTGCAATTGACTAATATAGAGACAACTGTTTTGAGGCCAACTATAAACAAATTTGACACCCACTTCCGTTTTGATGTTCTGCGCATGCGTAGTAAGTAGAAAGGGAAGCAGATGTGACCGAAAGTGCTTAAAGTCGGCCTCAAAACAGTTGTTCCTTTATTAGTCAATTTCTGCTCTTGTAAAATCACATGCATATTATTGGCTGATAAAGGAACAACCTTTTTTGAAGCCGACTATAAGCAATTTTGCTTATATCCGCTTCCGTTTCGTCTTACTGAGCATGCGTAGAAAGAAGAAACGGAAGCGGATGTGACCAAAATCAGTTATAATCGGCTTCAAAACAGTTGCTCCTTTACTAGTCAATATAGAAGAAGCACTTGTCACACTCGTGACAAGTTTACTAGATACGCATTAATACAAAGAAACTATGAAAATTTTATATTATACAGTAAATATATTATAGACGTATTCCCTCTACCTTATTGAAGGTTGGGGGGGGGGGGGGGTTCGCTTTTCCAACTCTTATTTCAATTTACCGCCGTGTACTATAAAGAAATTCATTATTATTGCCATCTTTATAAACTTTATCTATGTATTTTTAATTAGTCTTTCTTCAGAAACTTTATTGATTATATTTAATAAATTTCAATCTATATAATATGTAAGTATTTTGTTATACAGCAAAAGTTTATAAATATGTAACAATATATGCCCTCAATAAATTTTCAATTAAAAAATGTATACATTAAAAATCATGATTATGGTGTTGTAAAATTTTATATTACGTAATAATTATTATTTCCAGCCACCCCAACCAATGGAAGAATGGGAGGGTGTTTGGGATGCAGGTAATCCCTGTCCTTTATGCATGGCTTACACTCATTTGATTGGCAAGGATGATACCATCAGGATCAAAGGCCAAGAAGATTGTCTTTATCTTAATGTTTACACTCCAAAAGTGAGTAAAAATGTCTCTCTAATCTCTCTCTCTCTCTCTCTCTCTCTCTCTCTCTCTCTCTCTCTCTCTCTCTCTCTCTCTCAAATAATAATAACATAAATGACTTTATGTATTCTAAATATTTGTTCTATTAATTTCTTATATGTTAATAAATTTAGTTCCATGTAATTAATTACAATAATAAAAATACTAACTTACCGGCCTGCGCCGTGCATTATTAAACATTAACAAGCCGTGTCGCAAAACATTTAATATCCGGCTTGATGCTATTTGTATGATTATATATAGCATAAAATATATACATAAAGTTACAAATTATAAATAAAAAAGTACAGTAAAATACTTTCACAAATATTTCTTTGATAAACAGTCATTTGTATTAAAATATGCTATCTGCATTTATAAATAAAAATAACTGACTTTAAAAAGAAATTGCTCTTAATTTCTTTTTATTTTATATAAATAAACATGAGATAAAATTTGTCTTATCTTATAAATAATAAAATTATCTGTTGATATTTCAAATATTTTGTGGTCTAAAAATATTTTATATAGTAATTAGTAGATAATTGGAGAAAATATTATTATTATTATTGTAATATTTTTAAATTTAGTATGATATATTTTAAAATAGAAAGCTTCTGTGACTAATATTTTGATAGATCGAACTGTTTATATAAAATTTGCAATGAAACTCTTTTCTTTCAATGCTATAAAACAAATATAGTTCTTTTTCATTTTACACTTTCTCGTTCTATACAGTTTAAATATAGACTCAAGTAGACAAAAATATATTATCATAATTATTAATTTTAAAAATATAAATATTATCAAAAGTATAAAATGGTAAATTAAAATATTTTATAATTTTAAACATTTTATTAAAAAATTTAAAAATTAAAAAAAAAACATTCAACAACAAGAAAACAACTTAAAATTAATTAACAATAACAACAACAATAATAAGACATGACTTTGACTTAGTTAGTGGTGTTTCTTATGGACAGGCTTTGAGTCGACGACAATTTTAACATGACGATGACTGTGGTGATCAGCCTCCAACATCTTGTATTCACTGACCGTGTGATGACCATCGCGGTGTTCCTTTACGTCCTTCTTGTCCTTGGTATGGTCATCGTGCACAGCATAGTGGTAGTGGTACTTAGGATGGTGCTGTAAATACACCATTATTATTTTAATTCAAATAACCTTTTTTTTTTGTAGGTTTCTATAGACTTTTAATTTGATCTGGTATTTTATAGACACAAATATAATTATATATAATTTAAATTAAATATATATTTTTAAGTAAGTTAAATATTATTATGAAAGGAAAAAATAACGTAATTTATGGTGCATTTATGTCATTACAGAATAAATGGTGCTAAATTAGAACCACATTAATTATGCTATATGCAAGATGATATTTTTATTTTATAACATTTATTTATGAAGTATATATACTCAAAAATAATAAAAATTTCAAAAAATATTGCTTTATAATTATAGTTTTAGCCCCCCCCCCCCCTTTTTTTAGTTTTACATTCACGGTGTTAATATTTTGAGTAAAACGTACATTATTTGCGTAAAAAATCAATAGCCATGCCCCCTTTTTGAACTTTTTTTGCCCTCCGGCGGGGCCCTACCCCCCCCCCCCCCGAAGTGAAAGTATAGCATAATATACTATGTTGTAATAAACAATTTGTGCTGTAAATGAGCTAGCTTTATTATTACTTAATAGTTATTATTATTTTTTATTTATTTTCGTGTATAATAGATAATAGTGAATTTATGATATCATTTATGGATGATATTTTTTATTTTACGTTAATGGCAGTTAAAATGCTTGTTAAATACTTACGTAATAGTGTTCATGATGATCATAACTTCCATCGGAACTTCCATCGTAACTTGATCCTGAATTTCCGTCGTATCCACCAGAGGATGCACTTGCTCCGTAATTTGATCCTGAAGAACCATCATATCCACTAGATGAACCACCTACTTCACCATAACTTGATCCTGAATGTCCATCATAACCTCCGTTTGAAGATTCTACTCCGTAACTTGCTCCTGGGTTACTATCATAACTAGCACCTGAGGTACCATCATAAGGTGCTCCTCCAGAATGTAGGTCATAATTTTGACCTCCATTTTGATGTATACGTGACATATCAATTGATACTACGTTATAATCATGATGACTTCCATCAAAACTGTTATCTAATTCGGACTGTTGTACAGTGCTGTTGTTATTGTCGTTGTTTAAATCAGTATTTGTCTTAGCTGTGTCGGTTGTAGTGGCATTTACTACTGTCACAGTTGCTTGTGAAGTTTGATCTTTATTGGCTCCATCACTAGTGCCTTCTTGAGCTAGAACTGCTGCTACGATGGATAAAATTACCACAACCTGAAAGTAAAATTATTTACCAAAAGTACTTTTTTTTTTAAATATAATTTGTATATTTATGCAAAGAAAACAATCTACTTTCATTATAGTTGAAAGGAAGAAGTCAACAATGCCTTATTTAATATTAATCATCGTGTTATTAAATCTCCCAAAAACGTGATCTCAAAATTTTTATTATTAACGCGATGAGAGCAAAAACCGTTTAGCGACCTTGAACTTATACATCACAGCTACAACTTGTTCTCACACTAGCTTGACGCGAGCTGAAGTTATTTTTATATTTTTATTTGTACATAAATGTAGCCGTAAAAATATTTTATATAATATGTAAAATATTACGTCAAGTAGCGAGGGCAAAAGTAAGAGTAACTCACGCTCCCTTGCCATTTCTTGAAAATTTTAAACTGAATTTACGGAGGACGTATTTTTAAAATGAATTTACTAGAGATGTTTTTTTTACACAATTTGTGTAAATATGTGTAAGAAAAAAAAATATTTACGACTTTTACAAAACAATAATAAATATTTTTACATTTAAAATACATAACACAGTAGATTTTTTTTTTTAACTAAAATACAATAATTAAGAACGATACCTTTAACACTGCCATTGCACTGATAGTAGATGAAAGTAAGAAAGTTGAATGATATTTTATGTCCCAAGTATGAAGCTTTATATACTAAAGTAGGAGATTCCGGAAATAGTGGGATATTGAGTATGCATGGACCACAAGTAATAAATCTCACCACTATCACTGAAAGAAGTGGGGATTGAGAGAAATGAGAAAGGATGAAATTATGTAAACAAAATGTAAAAATATTATTCGGAAGTTCTGATTTTAACATGCTTCAACAAACCTTTAATGTTTGGTGACTAAGCATAAATAAAATGAATATTAAAGTTTTTTTAATTTATATACTAATATTATTGTGATATTATTAACTCTCTGTTGTATAATATATGAATTAAGTCTCTATTTTAGATTTTAGAAAATCTGTACTTAATACATATTAATAATTATATTTAAATAACGTTAAATGTAAAAAATATAGTATAATATATATATTTGAAATCATTGACGTTTAAACTCAATAATAAGCTAATATAAATATTTAGTCATTTACTATATTTTTAAAGAGAAAAGGTCACAACTCTTTCTTTGTAATGATAATGCTGTTCACAAAACCCTGTTTTCTGCTAATGAAATAACGATCATATTATGGTCAGTTCAATGCACGGTTCAATGTAATACGAATTTCAAACATCATTATTTTATTGCAAACATGAGGAGAGAGAGAGAGACAGACAGAGAGAGAGAGAGAGACAGAGACAGAGAGAGAGAGAGAGAGAGAGAGACAGAGAGACAGAAGAATATTATTTCCAATACATTTTGTTGCTGTTGTTGTTTTATTGTTAATTATGTTCTTTATAAGTAAATATTTTGTAAATTTTAACTTTAAAAAAATAATCATTTATTTTTGTAAAACAAGTACTACAGTTTATTTTAATTTGTACTTGTATCAAATATATATATTTCAGTTACTGAGTGATAAAGATAAGAAAGATGACCTATTGGACGTGATTGTATACATCCACGGTGGTGCATTCATGTTTGGTGAGGCTCAGGGGTATGGACCACAGAAGTTGATGGATCGAAACGTGATTCTAGTTACCATTAACTATCGTCTGGGACCTTTAGGTAATAATTTTCTTACTAATTAATAAAATATATTATAGGTATGTATCTTTTCAATGCAAAGTTTTAAACTTAAAACAAATGAAGCATTGGTCTCTTTATTTATTTAATATTTATTTTGCTTTACTTAATATTATTTCAAGGGTGATTTTTTTTTTAATTTTATCGTCAACAAAAAATATATAATAAGGCAATTAATGGTATAAATGTTAGAGTATACTAAAAAAAAGGTGACATTTTATATATATTTTTCTCTTTATAGGATAAAATATTAATTAATTCATGTGCTAAATTGAACGATGTTCTATAGTGAAAAGCAAACATTATACTAATTAATTTAATTAGAAGTAATTAAAGATCTGCTACAGGTTTTCTAAGTTTGGATGACCCTGTCCAGCCAGGTAACAATGGATTAAGGGACCAAGCGGTTGCCTTGCAGTTTATCCAAAACTACATCAGAGTATTCTCTGGCAATCCAAAGAGTGTTACCATCTCAGGAGGATCAGCTGGAGGTGCCAGTGTGCACTACCACTACCTGTCTCCTATCTCGCAGAGTAAGTCAGTGATTAATAATAAATTTTTTGTTAAAATACTACGCACTAATTTACGTTATTCTCATGATAAAGCTTTGTATCAATATAAGTATTTCATTTTATTGTTAGATTTATTTACACGTGGAATTTCCATGAGTGGAAGTGCACTATGTCGCTGGGCGCTGAGTGACAAGGCGAAAGAAAAGTCCCTGCAGCTCGCTGCCAGCGTGGGGTGTCCCACTAACAAGGGTGCACGTAACGTGATCCAATGTCTCAAGCAAAGGCCAGCTGAGAGGATCTTAGAACAAGTGGAGCAGTTCCAGGTACACAATATCTCTTACGAAATAATCCAAATATTTTAAGTATATTTTTGTCCACTCCTTTCGTGCAGGTTTGGCAATATTCACCCTATACACCATTTGGTCCTGTGGTTGAGACAGTCAAGGGTAACGCTCCGATATTCCTGCCCGACTGGCCAGTAAGTTTGCTGCAGCGCGGGGACTTCAAGCGCGCTCCCTGGATGACCGGCGTGACGACTGCCGAGGGACTTTACCCCGCGGGTGCATTCGTCGCTGACGAGGCGGAGTTGGCGCTGCTTGAGCGTGACTTCACAAGTCTGGTGCCTCACCTACTGGACTTCAACATGACGTTACCTCAGTCCCAGCACGAGCAGGTGTGCGCCGACATCAAGCAACATTACCTCGGAGACCAGCCCGTCGATACTAGTACCGTGCCGCAGCTCATCAAAGTAAATGTTTTGGTTATTATTATTATTTTTTTTTTAATTTATTGATAAATTGAATTTCTGGTTGCAGATGATTGGTGATCGCCTTTTTGTAGTGGACGTTCAAAGGGCTGCAGAAATTCACTCAAAGCACGCTCCTGTTTATGTTTATGAGTTTGATTTTCGAGGCAAACAGAGCTTGAGCGATGTAATGTCAGATACGACACGAGACTTTGGTAGGTAAAAATTTTACTACAATAAAAAAAATCTTTGTATATATTCATGATAAAATAACTTAAAAAATTGTATACATTTTAATGTACAACCAAATGTTTTTATGAATTTCAGGTGTTAGTCATGCTGATGATACATCCTACGTGATGACGGTACCGTTTATTGTTGACGAGGGCCGAGATGGCATGGAGAAGAAAGTAGAGGACCTCATGTTAGATATCTGGACGAGCTTTGCAAAAACAGGGTATGCTAGATGATATAATACGTAATGTGAAACTAAATCAAATTTTGATAATAGCTATAGTTCAATTTTAAAATAAAAATTTAAAAATCAAAATATTTTCAGCCTGATATTGATGTATGAAAAATTAATAGATATAATTATTTTACTTTAAGAATGGACAAATAATGTATTTATATTGTGCTTGTAGTGTGACTACTAATTAAACTTTGTTCATTCTATCTCATTGCTATTTTTAAATACATTATCTATATTTTACGCAATAAAAGAAAAAACTTCATGTAAGCAAATAAAAATTAATTAATAAAATATTATTTTTCGTTGTATTGTGATATGAAACTAATGTGCTGAATATTACAGGGTTCCTGACGTTGGCAATGTGAAATGGACCTCAGTGCAACGTGGCGGTGAGCTGGAGTTGCTTCACATTGCCGGTGTGCCTCCAGAGATGAAGAGCGTGGCAGACCTCGGGGACGCCACGTTCTGGGAGTCCTTACCTCTGCACGAGCCGCAACAGACACTCATCATCACCAAAGATGAACTGTGAGGTGACACGTTTGCAGTAATGGTTGTATTAATGAGAAAAGATATTGCTTTATTTCCTCAACTTTTCCTCAGTATTTATTCAGTAGAAATATTTGAACTAAAGAAAGCAAGTTGTTGCTAAAGGAATATTAAAATTAAATCGTCTTTAATTAGTAATGATAAGTAAAAAAAATCCATGATTATATGTTATTTTATTAAAATAATTATACAGTAATTTATAATTATTTATTAATATTGATGCGCGACTTATTATTTGTTTGTAGTACTATACTATTGGATCAAAAAGTTCTATATTTTTTTATTGATTTTATTATAATTTAGAACTTTAAAATATTTTACTATTGCTAGCTTTTGATTTTTATGCTACATATGACATCAAATTAAAAAAAAAGGTTAAAATAAGTGCGTAGAGGAGTATAATAGGGTATAACATTAAAATATATAGAACTTCACCTCATACCACGTCATTTAAATCAGGTCAGGTAACGTCATTGCTTAAAACCGTGAGCATACAAAAAATATCATTAAATTTCGGAATATAAACATAATTTTTGCTGGAAAGGAAATCAAGAAATATAGAAAGACATTTCTAAAATATTTGTGGCTATATAAATATTTAATGCATATTACCATCAATAATAAGAGTAGTACTTTTACTATTTGTTTATTCAGATTATATCATTAAATAAAAATAAATACTTTGAATTATAGAATAAATAATAACTTTAAGTAAGCACTGAATTCTTCAAGAATTTTATGCAGATTAAACCTTCACTTTGTAATTGTAATGAATTTATGAGATCTAAAAATACTTTTTTTTTAACTTATACTTTTTTTATTTGTTACTTTCCCTATAGTACAGAGAGAATATGAATACAAATATTTTAATATAACATTGAGCTAATATCTCTGGATTATATGATTTTTTTTTAATTATTAAAAAAGTTACATTAACTATTTTGTTCATTGTTGATTAGATTAATGCATGTTTAATTACTTCTAACAATTAAGAGATTTAATATATTTTTATGTTCTACATTATAGTTTTAAGTAATATAGAATGATTTTATTTTAATTTCTTATGTTAAGAATAATTGAGATGTAGAGACAATAATCGGAAGCATGAAATTATTTTCACTAAAAAATTAAAGGGTACATTTTATCGCTGTCATGATTATGACATTTTTATAACTTTAATTATATTTCAAATAATTACCTGAAATTAAGATATTTAAAAAAAATTAGAATAGAAAGGTAATATTTAAATCCAGCCTCGTAGCATTTGGCCTGATAATTTAGATTTTCCTTTGCCAGGTTCTAATTCTGAAGAGTATTGAATCGTTGCTGGTTCATCCTTAGGTTTAGGTTTGGGAATTTGAGGTGCATTGTTGGATGGTTTCTCTGGGATACTATGAGGTAGCACTCTACCAGCAGGCGATGATGATGGTGCTGGAGAAGGTGAGCGAGATCCACGTCTGGCGTCACCCATACTGTTGCGAGGTGAAAGGTCAGAGGGTGGGGGTGTGGCAGGTCGTGGTGATGGTGACCTTCGTTGCGCCGTAGACGTACGGCGTGGAGTAACGGCAGGTGGTTGTGGTTTTTGTTCTACTTGATCACTAAGTTTGCTTGAATCTTGAGGATTTTTATTTAATGTGCTATTCCTTGGGGGTGCAACTGGTGAAGCATTAGTTACAATCAATGATGTCTCCGAAGGAACTTGTTTTGCTGCAGGTTCCTGAAAACGAATAATATATAAAATAACTGACGAGTTCACGTCTAAAAATAATTTAAAACATAAAATAGATAAAATTATTTAAAAATATATATATATATATATTACCTGTATTGTAATATTACACGATCCATTTGCTTGAGATTTTTCAGTTTTTTGCTCGTCTTTTTGCTCAAATACGTCATCTTCCTCTGGTTCCTCACAAAGTTTATCATGGAATTCTTTCTCTCGTCGCAGCTTACGTGTCTTGAACTTTGCATATGCAATACGTGCAGTTGGAGTCATATCTCTGAGATTAGGATTATACTCCAGAAGTTTCTCAGGATTCTTAGCATCTTTCTCCTCGATGTAACCATGTAGACTACGTTGAGAACTATGACGACGATCTCTCTCAACAACGCTACCAATAGGATCTCGTTTACTGTACCTCCGCTGAGCAATAGCATTCCAGTCTTTCTTTTTAGTTGAAGTTCCAGGTGTTTCTTTGACTGTAGATTTACGTTTTCCAATTGCACGTGCAATTTTGCTAAATATGTCTCCACTTCCTTTGTCCGCGCTTATTTCTTCAGCTATTACACCGTCGACACAGCCAATTTTAAAGTCTTGTAATAAACGTCTTTCTAAGGTCTTTCCTTTCTTCCCAGCAACTGGAAAAAAGGCAATTTTTTTTTTACAAAAGATGCATATAAATTACAAAATACCATATTTTTATGCCAGCTTACTTTATATGACGTAAAAATAATAATTAATATCAGAGAATGTATTAAATAAAAAAAAAACTGTATAGCCTTTAAAAAATGAATAACAAAATATTAGCTTCTGCTTACTTGTGTTGTCTCCCTTATCAATTTGCGGTGTCTTCATGCCGTTAGTCCTGAGAATGTCCACAATTTCATACCTAAGAGTGGAGATGTCTTGTCTAATTTCCATGACATCATCTTCTGTAATTCCGAAATCGTCACGTTTGCTTTGTTCAGCGGTAACAAAGCGGCGCACCAATAACTTGGCTACTATGTTATGTCGTTCCAGCATCTTTTCTTTTGATTTTGCCTGAAGTGTGAAAAAACAAACATTTCAATATAATACTTTGTTACCGTTTATTTATTTTTTAATATTTGAGGGGGGAAAAGATATCCAACATCAATAACTGATAATAATTCATTTAACCAAAATGTATTTTATTATAGCATTTTGCTTTAGTAACAAATTCTTTCAATTATAATCAGCTATATTTATTTTTATTATTCCTTCCTATAATATTAATTTTTAGCATTGCCAACACTCTAAAAAAATAATTGTTGAAAAACTTAAATTGTACGCACAGTTTTGAAATGCTTTAAGTACTGTGGAACGGTTATGACGTAACTAAGCGTTGAAATTATAACGATAGTGACGTCACAAGCATTGGGATAAAAAAAAAAGTAGATTAGCAAAGGCCAAGTTTAACGCATATTCCATTGAGATTCTAACACTTGTGACGTCATTTACGCTTTTATCGTTAGATTGTTAACTTTTAATAACGTCATAACCGTTGATTCCACAATACTTACAGCAGCATTCCAAAACTGTGTACATGCTTTTCAACGATTATTTTTTAGAGTAAATGTTATATATCTACATATTCATGAAAAATAATTAATAATCTTACTCTAAATGAACCACTTGGTTTCTTGGAGCACAAGTCAAGCACCAAATTGACCCCTGGGACAAGGTTAAAAGGTGGAGGCACTACATCTCCCTCGTCAAAGTAACTGATCCACAGTTTGCTGCGTGCAAACTTCCATTCTACGTCCGAGTGTTCCTGTGTTACAAGTTAAGTTTCAGAATTCAGACAATTTTAATCTTTGTATTGTTAATATACTATATTTGTATTGTATGAAAAATAGGCAATAAAATAGAAAATAATAGGAAACAGCATTTTTATAAGTTTATAGTACTTAAATGCAAACTATTAATTCATTTTAAAGTTAATTTATATAGGTGTCATCACATAAAAACAGCATAATATTACTGTAATACAATACACAATACAATAAGAGCCTATAATTAGAAATGATAGTAAAATTTATATTATAATAAATGATCTTACCGAAATAATTTGGTATGAATTTGACATCATGGCAATCAGCATGTTAAGAAGCACAATAATGTTGATAACGGAGTATGAACCAAACATAAGTAGAGCCCAAAACCGAGTAAAGCTCTTGATTCCTTTTAGCTCAAAAGCAGTCAACTCTACTAGACCAAAACTTGCCCAGAAAAGTGACTGAGATGTTTCGAACATGCTATAAAAATTTAAAACAATTATTATTATTATTATCACTGCTGTTTTATAGTTCATATAAATATATTTTTGTAGAGATTAAAAAGAAGTTTTATAATGATAATTATTTATAGGGTAATTATAGAGAAATTTCAAACATACGTATAAAACACTACCCATCATCCCCATCAATATAGGGATGAGGAAAAAGTTATAATACCCATACACACACTCAAAAAAAAACAAGAAAAAAAAAGTGCATTACTTTAGTTATGAATCCTAACTTATTTGAGATAAAGACTTTTATGTTACTATGAGCAGCTAAAATAATGCACTGGCAAATTATAAACAATAGCTAATTTAACTTAAAATAGCAACAACAACAAAAAAATACAAAAAAAAAAAAACTGAAAACTGAAAACATATCAAAACAACTAAAATTAGCTATTGTTAATAATTTGCTAAAGTGGATTATTTTAGCTGCTCATAATAACTCAAAAGTGTTTATCTCAAATAAGTTAGGATCCGTAACTTAAGTAATGCATTTTTTTTTTTTTTTGCATAGTAAAGTGACACCATTAAAATTAAAAGTACACTACTCCGTCATTAAAATAAAATCTAAAAAATAACGACGAAAAACATATATAAAATAAAGAGATGTGTAAACTTTTTCTTAAGTCAGATTTAATAACAAAAGTGCCTCACTTTGAAAAACGTCTCCAAATTGTACAAGCTAGTTCTTCATTGTCAAAGTCAGGCAAACCACTGGGCAGATGGTAACATTTCTTTTGCTCCAAATCAGCGTAGTACCACATCAACTGATTCATACCTATATAGAAGTCATGAACAGATAACTATGCATTCTTAATTATACATAAACTTTAGATCGTATGTTTGTTTTTTATATATACCTTTTTTACCTTTTATATGCTTTATTTAATAGTTTATTTTCAAGAATTGTTATTATAATAAGCAACTTTTTTAATTTTTTTTTAGTGTTACTTCACCTTTTGTCATAAATTTACCAGCCCTTAGGGTAAGCTAATTCTCATATTCATTCTCTTCCTAATTTATTAAAGCGCAGATGAACGACAACAGTAATTATAAAGTGAATGAAACAACAAAATTTACAAAAATTTATTCTTACCACAACCAAAAGCGAACAGCACAAGGGTGTATATGAAAAAAAACTTTATGATATCAATTATCATTCTACCCAAAGATATTTGTAGTGGTCCAAGGTGACGGTTCACACTAAATATGTGAACTAACTTCAGAAAACTGAAATTGAAGAGTTCATGAATTATTTATTATATAATCGAATACAATGTATAATAGTATTTTGTAATGCAGACCTAAATATCATTCCCGCTGCAAACATGCCCTCGGATAATAACATCGGATCAAATGGATGCCACTGTTCTCTAGGGTAGTAAGGATCCCATCCTTGCCAATATTCACGCTGAAAAATAATTAGTTTCTCAATTAATCTATAATAATAAATATATGAGATTTTTTTTCAAGCCATTGCAAAGTATACACGGAAAGAAAAGATTACATAATCTATGCTAGTTATATCATTCTAGAATAATTAATACTAAATTGCAACAACATAATTAATGATGCTGTACAGTATAATACAGTATTTATGCTACGTAACATTTTTATTATGCAGTATATCATATGCTGTATTAAACAAATTGTGTTAAACATGAGCTATATAGCATAACTATTACGTAGTTCTTTTTGTCCGTGTATATATTATGTGTTATATTCATGGGTTATACTTAATCTAAAATAAATACCCATGTTATAAAGATGGACGTAAAACGCAGGCCAATCCATGTAACGTAAAACATGTTACTGACGTAATCCACAATATTCCACATATCATTTATATATTCCATAAACCCTTCAGACCATAGCGAGCGAAGTTCCCAACAAATTAAACCTGAAATTTTGAGTTGTTTTTTTATTCATATAATGTTATACACTGAAAAACAGTTTAGTTGGACATTTTTAAAGCATATAAAACCAATTTTATTTATTTCAATCATGAGAGTGATTGCTATCACTTGAACTAAAAATAATAAGTTATTACTGTACTGTGCAATTAAAAATAATTATTCTGTAAAAATTGCTTTCTGCAACAGAATTTCTTCATTCACTATAATGATTAAATTAATATTGATATAACTTTATGTTCTAGACTATTAATACTAGCATTCTATAGGTAATTAAATGCATTAGTATTTTATTTTTTATTTTTGATGAGTGAAATGCTAAATATTTAGTGTGAAAGAGAGCTTAATGCTTGCAAATCTTTATAATAATAAACTCAAATAAACATACTAAGGATATAAACGATGACTGCACTCTCGACAAGGCCTGGCAATGAGCCTCTTTCTCGTCTCTTCCAGTCCTCTAGTACCTCTTGCATCCATTGATTACCGAACCATTCCATGATTAAGAATTCCACACGCTGTGAAGCCGCGCCAAGTAAAGCTAAAAAATTGTCTTCATTAATTATAATGTTGAATCGTTACACTTTCTTCAGTATGCGTGACGAGAAATTTATAATTATGTACAAAAGTGAATTTATCTAATTAATGCATAGAATTAGTATATTTGTAGTTTGTAATTATATATAAAAAAATTGAATTTCATAAATACTTACAACTAAAACTAATTTAGTATTTTAAATGACTTATTTATTAAAATAATTTTATATGTATCGAGAAGAAGTATAAATAAAGAAATAATACCTAATAATATGCAACAATAAATTCATAAAATCAAAGACTTACTAAGAAAAAACGCATAAGAAGCCGAGTGATTGATAAATTTGACGAAAGGTTTGTTCATAAGCTTAGCTTTCTCAGATTTGGGTGCCAATAAACATACAGCGCTGTTAATAGGAAACGATGATGCCATTTGGCCCACTGCTGCTATTTGAGCTACGATGTTTTTTCGTCGGAACCCAGGCAGTCCATCGTACCACATTCTGGCGAGAAGTTGTTGTACATTAGCATGAGCAACAAACTATATAGACCAAAAATATTTTCATTAGTATTGAACAAGTATATATTATGTATGTAATAATATTGTTTTTGGCCTTACTCTCTTTTGCTTGTACTTGATAGCAAGCTTAAGTCGCTCCAGTGTATTTTTTTCTCCAGAATTCCAATTTTCACCATCAGGATCATAGTTCAAGATTGTTTCTAATTCAGCTGAAGATCGTGCGTGATCTAATAGAGATGTAGCAAATTGTTGAACTTGTTCTCGCATCTCCTAAAATTCAAATGTAATATTTAGTGGGTTGTATGTGTGGTTTTTCTGTTTGATTTTACACAGAAAAAAATACTACTAATGACATTTATATCAATCCTGTAAAATCCAATAGGTAAATATTAACCTGCAACAGGTATATACTACAATAACATCTATATTGTGCAGGTAAAATTATACTATATTAAAAGTGCGTCTTAACTAGATTAGGCGACATTGTTTTACAGGTTAATATTTTACCTATTGAAATTTACACGATTTGTGTACCTGCCATAATTATAAAAGTAATGTTTTCCGTGTGATTTTAATTTTTTGTTCATTTAATGTGCATTATATCATTATTTTTTGCTTCGTTAAACACAAAAATACTACATTTACTTTTATTTTTTCATAAATTTATTGGCCTATTTTTATCATTAGCATTAGTTTATTTATTTTTTTTTATAAAACAATATAACCATCATCATGAATCATCATGCATGATTCACATGTGAATCATGTAGATTTCACACTTTCTTCATTACATTTATATTTTATATTAATAAAATAATTACATTGTACTCTTCACGAAATTCATTCTCCATCTGACTAAGCCTCCTTAGTTCCCAAGACAGTTCGAAGGCGGTAAGTAGAGGATCTCTGGAAGATAAGGAAATTAAGGATGGACTGGAGAGCGCGCGGTATGCATTAATGCGAGATTGAGAATGTCTTAGAGAATCTCGCTCACTGGAAACCACGCAGTCATCACAACCACATCTGTAATTAAAACAATATCAATGGAATTAGCATGGAATTTTTATTATAATATGCCATGGTAAAATCAAATCAAATCAAATGCTTTTACTTAGTTTTTTTTTTTTTTTTTTTTTTTTTTTTTTTTTTTTTTTTTTTTGCAAATAGATATTTTAAAATATACCTGACATCATGTGGTGTAGGTAGAGTAGCTCCTCGATCTAATAGAATCTTAATGATCTCGTAGTTGTTCTTGTGAGATGCCATCACAAGTGGAGTAATGTCAACAGTAAATGTTGATTGAGCTCTGTCCACAGCTTCCCAACTCTGTTCCCGAAAAACATATCAGTTAATATATAGATCTAATTCATTTACATATATGTAAAGTGTGAATGTTATTTAAACCAATTAATTTAGTATTTTTACTTACGTAAGGAGTTCCTGGTTTATGTATTTTCTCTTCGTATTCAAGAAGAACCTCCACAGCTTCTACATATTCTTCACTGATCGCGTGAAGTAAGGCATCCTAAAATAGAATTTTAATCAATGTATTATACTGCAAGAATGATATATTAGATAGATATATGTTATGATATGTTCAAAGAAGGTAAAACATGAACTATTAATTGTTGCTTAAAAATGTCAAAATTAATGCAGAACTTTGAATAATATACTAAAGAAAAAAAAAAAAAAAAAAAAAAAAACTATGATGAAATTTAAATTAAATTTTTAAACAAGTTATTTAAAATCTGGATACAATTTTTTTCTCATTTTTATTAGTATATTATATATTTTTATAACATGATTATATACATAATAAAATACATAAAAATATTACAACTGTACTATTTACCTTTACTTGCACTTCATTTTCGAGCAAAATATCAATCAATTCGATGTTCTCATTCTCAATTGAAACAATTAGAGCAGATCGATTAAGGGGGTCCATACAATCAATATCAAATTTTTCTTTGTCACCTTGATGCTCTTCTATATGCCTGAAATTATAATGTGTATTGAAATAAATAAAATGCATATATATTAAAAAAGTCAGTATACTAATTCATATTATTATCAGTTCATAAATATCATAAAAAAATACGTATGTAAATCTAAAAGAGTCAGGTATTTTGTAATCTGTGGTATACTACTGCATAGTGAAATCAATTTTGTCTCATATAAACCAATATATTAATTAACTTAGAAAAATAGCTATAAAGTTAACTTTTTTACGTCTTGTTTCTTTAGCTATTAGAGATACACTTTTACCTTTCATATACGTTTTCATTAAAAAAATGTAATAAATTTTTGAAGATAATATTATAATGATGAATGAATGCTTGCAATAGTAATAATTTACTGGCTTTACAGCTTGAGTTCATATTAAATGTGTGAGTAAAATAAAATGAGGTGTTGATTATAAATTCTAATCATCTTAAAAAAAAAAAAAAAAAAAAAAAAGCAATATCTCTATTTTAGTTCAGAGGTATACTGTATAATAATATATTCTGTCAATATAGCATTAATAATTATTTTATAGTTATCGTATTATGAAGTAAAGTATTTTTATGATTTATATATTATGCTGATTTAATACCGCGTGACTGCATATTGTACGGAAGCATGGATAAAGATACACGAAAAAAAAAAAAAAAAAAAAAAAACATATTGAATTTCAAACAGAATTATATAAGATATAATTTCTTTCTTGTTATTTTGTATAAAGGTGACATTTTGTACATCTAAAAGTGTTAACTTTATACTATAATATGCACTAACTAGGCTTCATACATGATGTATATATTGCGACCTTTTTTCAGAACGTTGTTTTTATATGTGTAATGCTCACTCACAGTCAGTATTTATATAACAAATTCAAATAAATCCTACAAATAAATAAAAAAAAATGCATAAAAACCTACTTTTATATAGGTCACAGCTTGATAAATAGTTACTGTTCAAAAGAAATTATTGTTGTGTGTAATTTTTTATTATAATTAATAAATATAGAGCACTTGCAAAAAAAAAAAAAAAAAAAAAAAAAAAAGGGCGTGAAAATTTTATTTTTTAGTGCAAACAAAAATATAATTATGGACAAATAAATACAATAATTCTGATGTAAATATAATATAAATACGGTGCAAATTTAAGTTAGGAAACTGAGGAACAAAATCTTTATTTCCTCATCAACTTATTCAAGACACAAACTTCAGGCTAACAATATTTTAATTCATAAATCTCGAAAAAGGATTTCTATAAAGTATATATGTTGAACTGAAACGGGAACGCCGTATTAGGGGGTGTGCAAAATAAAAATTAGTAATTTAGGATGTGAAAAAGCTCCAGTCAAACAAACAAAGTAAAAAAAAAAAGTGCGCAAAATTGATTTCATACAAGTGTTTTGGTCAAAAATTGCAGTTTCTCGGGAAAGCCAAATGTTTATAACATAAATCAAAATTACATTTCATTCCCATAATAAAATGACTAACAATAAGCAACTGAAATTTGCAGCATTGCCCGATTTCTTAATTGGAGAAAAATCTCTGCACATTTTTTATTTTGTTCGGCGTGTTCCTTTGACTGGGAGTAACTACTCTTTATTTTATAATAATGTGTGCTTTAAAGTAGTTCAGAGTTTTTAAAGCGAGCAATTGAAATTACAAGAAAATTAATTTGACATTGTGAGCCCTACAATAGGCCAAAATTAACATAAAATTAAGCATGACCATTACACCATTACCAAGGACGTGTTCTGATTTAGATTAATTGTCTATTAAAGTAATACTTACTATAAAATCTGCAAGTAAATTATTTTTAATATTATGTTCCAAAAATGTATCATTCATTGTTTCAATGCAAGTAATTATTTATTTTTAAATGTCAAACAAAAAATTATAACACAAACTTAAAAACTTTAATTCCGAGATAATATAACATAAAAAATAAATAATTTAAATACATGATTTAGTGATTAAAATTTAGCTTTTTATATCTGACTACAGAAAGTTTTAACATAGCAACTATAATATATTATGCAAACAATATTTTCTTACTTTCTCACAGAAGCACAATCACCTCGCTCCACCAAAAGCAAGAATATCTTTTCTTGCTTTGTCAAAGGTTTTTCTGGTATAGGTGCCAGTGATTGTGATCTATCATGGACCATCACTTGCTTGTTGTTACTTCGACTTGGAGCGCAGTCTTCGATCAAGTTTTCATTGGACTCACTCTTCGTCATCTTTGTGACTTTCTAAATAAAACACGTATACACAAAATTTGTATTATATACCAAATTTGTTTAGGAATCCTTATAGTTATATTCTGTCTATGGCTAAAAAAAACAAAAAAAAAAAAAGACAGTCTATATATTATGTTATACAGTATAACAAAACATGAATATTAAATTGCATTATATAAATTATACGTCAAGAACTGCGTCAAATCTTAAAACCAAAGTTATTTATTATTGAAAAAATCAATATATATATATATACAAATTTTTGTTATATTATATTGTTATATTTATATTAAAAAATTGTTTCATAGAAATAGAACCCAAAAGAGCACCTATAAGGTAGTTAGAGTAAATAGTTTCTCAGAGTACAATTAATGTACAATGGAATTTTTTCCAAATTTCCTCACAAATTAATAAATATTTTGCCACAACATTTCTGATTGTCCATTTTTCATTCATATAACATAAACTTAACACAAAAAATAAGCTAGAAAATGAAAAGCTTAAAATCGATTTTTTAACGTAAGGTTATTTAAAATAAAGCTGTTAGCTCCCCCCCCCCCCCAAAAAAAAAATTGTCAGGAAGCTTGAGGCTTAAGAGTTGTTAAAAGTCTACAATACAAAAAGTATAGAATGAAAAGATTTCTAACAAAACATTTTTAAGGTTTTACAGAATAGGTCGTGAAAATTATTTATTATTTAATTAGTTCAGGACCTTAACTCAAGTAATTATTTAAGTCATCTATAGTAAGATGTGAAATAATATTATTATTTTATTTGTATTAATAAGTTGCCTTAATAATAATCTTACAATGTGGTAACTAACAATTAACTTAAAAGTTTTTTTTTTTAAGTAGTTAATTTTTGTTATGTATCAGTCAATTTAATATCTTTTAATGTGTGGTTTTAAGATAGTTTTATTTTCGTTTAATATTACATCAAGATAGTAAATTTTGTAAGTTTATGTTTTTCGTTAGTTAATCTATAACATAAATGTTCAGTCCTTGTATTCGTATTTTGTATTTGTGTTATTTGACTTTTTTTGCTCTACTCTGTAAAGACACAGAACATAATAAAATCTTATATCTTATATATCTTTATATTATATAATTATAGGAAATTGGAAATAAATAAATTTAAAATTTGGAATTTTGTTAATAAATGTGCTTAATTTATAATAAGCCTAAAGTTATCTTATTTAAATGATCTCATAACAATATTCTAGTCACATTATATGTTGTTAAATAAAATTCATATTATGATAATTATGTGACATTTAATCCTATATCTTTCCTAGATCAGGTAAATTAAATAATATATTTTCATCTATTTCATTTGTTTTAAAGTTTATTTTCTGAACGAAACTGCAATGAAACAAAAAATATACCCCCATCTCTCATTTTTATTCAGCTCCTGTGAGTAATTTGATAGTAAAAATATTGAAAAAAAGTTTGATAATGTATAGGATTTAATGGGGAAAAAATAGAATAATTACATTACCGATTAATGTTATCCCAGGAAATATTATATCATATCACATATAAAAACCAAAACTGAAAGTTTTAAATTTCAGAAATGAAATTCTAAGACATTTTCATTACCACAACTTAAAAACAACTGATCCACAAAATGTAAAACTAATTTTATACAAGTTTGTATTCCCCACTTCTTTTTTGTACATTTCTTTCTATTTAATCCACTTATTTACCCCTTTTTTTGTATAGCTTGGAAACCTAATAGATTCATAACTAATGAAATCGACGTTAACACGTTACGAAACAGCAAACATGTTGCGACAAGGTTTAAGAAGATTCATTTGAAAAAAAAAGTATGAGTGTGTTTGTGGTATATATGAGAAGCCGTTGTAACGTTAAGCACATTCAGGGCCATGTGATTCTATACTTGAATATTTATGACACAATAACTATTCTCTGTAAAATAAGTGAACATATCAATATAATAAATATGATTATTGTTATTCTCGTATTAAAAAAAGGTTTCATGCAATAAAAATATTGCAAGTTATTTTTATTGAACAATAAAGAAATAAGTAAAAGATTTCTTTAGTACTGACAAGTGAGTGTAAACCATGACAGTTAAAGTTTACAATGTGAAATAAAATGTCAATATGAAATGTTTCCAGGAAAATATTTGAAGATTTTTTTTTCTCTGATAATTTTTTATGTTAAAAGGATCCTGTACTCAAAAAAAAAAAAAGAGTAAATCAAGAGATGAGACCTTTTAACCTTTGACCTTAACTTTTAACCCTTTTGTATACCCTTACAAACTGCACAGATTTAAAAAAATTATTAAGTAGGCAACTTTTGGAATTCATGACGTCACGAAATCAAGGTAGGCAAGAGGTATTGGAGAGGGGCTTGCCTAATTTACCAGTCTTCTACCCAGTTTGTGAGGCTATACAAGTGCGTAAATATCTCATCTTGTGATTATTTATCTTTTCTTTTCTTTTCTTTTTTTTTTTTTTTTTTTTTTTTTTAGTTCAGGAACTTCTTGTTAAGGAGGGAAATCAAGTACTACGATATTTGACTAAAAAGTTGCAAAGAAAGAAATATCTAAAATTTTACACAGTGATACATTAGGATAAAGTATCTTAAAAAATGTAAAAGAATAGGGGGGGTCACCTTGGTAGATTTTAAATTATGATTTTTTGAAATTTTAGTCCCATAAGAGTCCATGTTAATTTTATTAATTATTTTCTCTCGTATCTGATGGTCATGAGTTCTAACATTTTTATCATAGGTAGCTAGGTAGCTGTTACTATTAACTTTCAAATGGCATTATAAAGTTTCGAGATTTTCTTTTTAGATTTCGAGATGCAAGCCATCTGAATACAACCCTTAACGTAATTTTATTTTGTAGAGCCTAGCCTTTACTGTTTTAAATGTTGTAGAAGTTATTCAAAAATTATCATATTATATATATATTTATTCAAGAACGCAAATAAATGTAGAATTTAGTGCATTAATGAATTTCGAAACGAAGTTATTTAATATTTATATGATAAATAATTAAAGCCTCAATTTGTTTAAAGGATTTTAGAAGTTAGTATCTGAAAATGTAAAAGTTGCGATTCTAGAGAAATTGTAAAATGGCTATTTATATCATATTTTATTTCGTGACATATTAAAATCAAGGATTAAAACGAAGCTTTTCATCCTGAAGGTTAGGCAAACTGTTGGTCTTCTATGTAGTACAAGTTGCATAACTAAAAAAATTAAGGAGCCAAGATAATTTTACCAAAATAAATTACAACAATAAATCAATTAATAATAACAACAATTAATAGTTAGTTAAGGCTCATTAGTTTTCGAGTAGCTTACATAGAATATGATACCTGGTTTAAAATTAAAAAAAGAGATAAAAAAAACATCGATTCAAAGTTTTTTTTTTTTTTTTTTTTTTTTTTTTTGTAAGATAGAGGTAAAAATTAAATTTTAATCCCGAACTAATATATTGATTTCAATGCCCTTATTTTTTACTCTTTAAGTAAAGTTCATTATAATATCCCAAATATAGGAGTAATTTAATGAATATTTTGATTATTATTTTAGGGTGGAAATTGTGAATCATAAAACACACTGAAACATGTACACAGTAGATTTCATTCAAAGAATAGCTAGTGCACATAGATACACGTACATAATTTACACCGTACACATCATAGGTGGTACACATGATGCTGATAATATATTTTATCATTAAAAAACTAGCTCTAAATTTGTAATGTTATTTTAATGAGAAAATTACCCGTGCAATTTGAATGGTTAAATATATCACTATACAATCATGTCATGTGTATGACAGAATGAAATGTACTGCATGCATGTTTTATTTTTCTAAAGTCATGTACTGGAAAAGTACATGACAACATGCACTTTTCTAGAACCCGGCACGTGCATAACCTACACTGTAAGTGTAGGATAAGTACTTGTTAGCTCAGAGTGACGCATATAAACACAGAGGTCTTGTAGTTTCAAACAAAATATATACGATACAGTTCAGAAACGTGTTTGCTGGAATCACTCTCGCAAGCAAGCAATATATAATTCAACCACGCAGTAAATGTATTGAAATTATTTTATTTTGTATATTGACCTTACTATCAATAAACATCATGCTCCAAATTTTACAAAAATAAATAAATAAAACATGATGAAAAGAATAATTATATTTCATTTCGTATTGCTTATTTTTATTTATGAATAGTTAGTACTGATGAAATGTTGAAATGCTAAAATCAAAATGCTCAAAATATATTTGACTACAATAGAATTAATTTGAAAATATTTATTTACCAGTGTATACTATACAATTAAAATCATGTAGTTTTCTTTGCAACTTTTAAATTTGAATCAAAAATTTATGTCAATGTAGTGCTGCCACCAAACGCAAAAACAACAAAACAAATTCTCTAACAACCCCTAATATAACTCTCTTCATCAATTGTAGATGGCATAAGCAGTACTAAACTGAACCAAAATTACTATCTTTTTTGGAACAATTTACTTAATTTTAAACTCAATTTCTTCTCGTAATTAAACAATTAATTCTAAATGGACAGTCTAATTATAACAAAAAAACATTTTATTTTTTACTTGTTTGTTTGGCTTTTAACAGCTATGAAATATTAACCTGCGTACGATTTCAAAAAGCTAAATGTGCCATTATTTGCAAAATAAAAAATTAAATCTAATTATTTGCAGTTTAATTCAGATAATTATATAATTTAATATTCTTTTTCTAGTTTGCTTATAATCGAATTAATATATATATATATATATATATATATATATATATATATATATATATATATATATATATATATATATATATATATATATATATATATATATATATATATATATATATATATATTATATATATATATATATATATATATATATATATATATATATATATATATATATATATATATATAATTTATATTATTATATAATATGTAACCTCTTGCCACTGACTTTCTATATTTTTATAGTGTTAACGTAATATTGTGTTGTTTAATGAAATAAAACACTTAAAACTTTTAAAATATGTATTAAAATAAGCAAGAAAATAAAAGAATTAGGAACTAAAAAGACGCATTTTTAAAATATAACTCATTTATAGTTTTATTTATTACATAATAACAATTTTACAAGTTTTACAAAGTTTTAGGAGATGATCGATCAGCAGAATAGAAAACAAAATTCTGGTATATTATTATATTCATTATAATTTTTTATTGTTTCCAATCTAATATCACACAGAAAGTACCATATCTTAGGTTATTGTTTTATTATTACATTAATTAGTGTTCAAGATTTAAGGGAAAAATAAAAATGAAATTAAAAGGTCATTATTTGGTTTTTATCTGAATCATAATCGCAAAACGCAAGATTATTCAATCTTTTTGATATATATATATATATATATATATATATATATATATATATATATATATATATATATATATATATATATATATATATATATAGATAGATATATATATATATATATATATATATATATATATATATATATATATATATATATATATATATATATATATATATATATATATATATTTATATATATAATAGTACTGTTTTATTTATAGTCAATTTTACCTGTAAATCTTATTATACGATTGCTTGATTTGTTACTACTTACTATATGAGCTAAAAATGATAATACTCGTACATTAATTCAGAATGATGTACGGTCATTGCATTTTCTCCACTAATTCTTCTCTCTCTCTCTCTCTCTCTCTCTCTCTCTCTCTCTCTCTCTCTCTCTTAAATAAACATTTTATTGCTAATGGCTAATGGACTTACATATTTATAGCTTCGTAAATTTTTCTGATATACGTTTTATTATTTTTTTACATATTAATTTTGTTTTATGGTTGGACATTTTTTATAAATGAAACACAACACAAATATTTAAAAAAATATATATTTTTTGAAAAATTTAGTGAAACACATACATTTTTTTGAACATGGTTAAAACTGACACTGGATGGCATCATCTGTTGGCGTAAATTTGGTGCCAGCTGTGAGGTTGCATGGTGCCAGCGAGCAAGCGAGCAAACCCTCTCAACCCTCCACACAACCCCAGTCCAACCCAAGCCTCCCCACAGACAGGGTATGTCGCTGACAGCTCGCTATGTCCATCTCCAATGCACCGTGAAATCCGCCCCTTTCACTTACGCTTCACATCAACTCAATACTAACAGGTTTAGCTGGGCCAGTTTACTTAATTTCCGCCAATAGCAGGGTGATACTCTATATGGGCAATATATATATATATATATATATATATATATATATATATATATATATATATATATATATATATATATATATATATATATATATATATATATATATATAGAGCACAGAGATACAGAAGAGAGAGTGTATAGGATATATAGGCAGATGCATCAGGGTTCTCTCTCACTTTGGCTTGCTATGATGATAGTCTTTTATAATGTAGCGGTAACAGCGGTAAAAGCTGACAAAACAATACTGTCAAATTGAAAGAGAGTTAAAAAAAAAAAATAAAAAAAAAAAGCTTTGATTGAACGTATAGGATTGGTTTATCTCTGATTTTTTTCCCTTGTTGACTATGGCTGCTTCTTCGTTTCCCCACTCTCTCTCTCTCTCTCTCTCTCTCTCTCTCTCTCTCTCTCTCTCTCTCTCTCTCTCTCTCTCTCTCTCTCTCTCTCTCTCGCGGATATGTTATGCATGTTTTGTCAAAATTCAGCATCCACATCTGTATAGGACAGCGATAAGTGAACGAGAGAAACGCGTAGCTTTTCAAAACCCTGTCAGTACCAATACTTTCAACCATGCACAGGAAAAAAATTATTATACTGATATAGATATAAAAATAACCTTTTTAGAAGCATATCAAATCAAATTCAACCTATTTTTAAATCATTAGAGTACAATATTTTATTATATTTATTTGTAGATAATTTTACCTTTTTTTAATAAAACTTGGATAAGGAAGCTTGAATAAGATTTACAATATAATAAATGAAAGAACAATGCATGAACAACTAATCAAATGAGGAAAACTACAAAAAAATTAGAGGTTAATTTTATTTGATATTCCAAAAGAGGACATTGTCTAAAGTCAAAACATATGTGAATTTCCAATTTTTGAGCTCCATCCATTAAGTATTTTTAATTAATTTTTAAAAGTCGCGGAATGACGTTGACATAGGCTGCAACTTATGCACGTGGGCATAGGAAAAATTTGTAACCTGTGACGTCATTTCGTGACTCAAAAAAATTAATTAAAATACCTAATTAACTAAAAAAAAAATTAGACATTTACATAATGTATCGATTCAGAACATGACAATGTCTTCTATTAGAATATGCAATAAATTTAACCCCTAAAATATTTTAGGCTTCCTCATTCTTGAACATTTTAACTCTGATTTCAAAATAAATGTCAAAAATAATTATATACCTGATTCTTTATTCTACAAGAAACATTTTATAACTCCATTCTCTATAACTATAATTTGTATTACAATATAATGTAAAATATTTTTCTTTGTAAACTTTAAAAAGTGTTTGGTAATGAATAATAATACAAATTATTATTTAAGTTCTTGCAATACATCTCTCTTTCTCTCTCTCTCCTCTGATTGAAGTGCATGGAGATATATATGCTTAGTAGATGTTTTGGAAAATAAATACGTAATGGATTTAAAAATGCAATACATAAGCATCATAATTATATTAAAAAGTTATACAAAAATATCAATTATTCCATTTTGAAGGTATACAGATTTCCCTCTTTTACTGATATTATTTTATCATACGGTACATGACTAATAACTAGTATAAGACACTAAAATTTATTTCCTACATCAAGCACGTCAATTATTATCCAATTTTAAGCTTTGATAAGACTTATAATATAAGTCATTAATCTTAAAAATAAAGATAATGAACTGAAGCATTAATTTAATCATTTCCTTATATAAAATTTATTTATTTACATTCATAAGGAATACATCATTTATAATAATGAATGCATCATTAACAGAACGTGAGTGATAATAATATGGAAGCTCGTTCTGTAAAGTAAAGTGAATCTCAATAACAGTGATTGGCTGACCAACAAAATAAAATAAAACGCACATTCATTGGTTGCTTTTTTTTTTTTTTTTTTTTTTTTGAGCCGATAAAAGTGAGTCGCATATTGAGATGGAATTTTTTTCTGGAAAGTTTCTTTCATTTTTATCAAGTTCAAAGTTCTAAAAGAAGAAATAACAATGATCGACCATATGTATAAACGTAGTAAACAGGTAATACGTCATGATCAGATATCTATAGCAAAGGATCATTTTCGAAGCTGGCTCAATATTTGTGTGTAGTTTATAGAACGAGCTGGAGTAAAAGTAAAAATAATAAGCCTCAACGTAAGTTACTAATAAGTATAAATTTACTTTATATATAATATAAATAATTTCAAGAATTCATAATAACAAATAATACAACGTATAAATGTAATTTAAGGAAATTTTTATTTATGTATAAAGAAGTCGTCTGCAGATATTTTACTTTGAAGATTTTTTTCTTTCTTTTTATGTAGTAAATTACCCCTTGCTAAAACAGAAAAGAAAATGACATTGTTAAAAAAATTATTACTTTCATAATACTATAAAGTAAAACGACCCTTTATATAATATAAAAAAACAAAATAATATATTAAGTTTTGTACAGTATTCTCTAATGATGTCGTAGTTTTGTATGAAATGCGGAACATTTTTTATTATTATTATTTTTCTTCTTTTTCATATATATATTTTATATTTTTTCCCCTTCTATTAAAAACACCCTTTCACTTTCATTCCTTAGAGAGGGAAAAAACAAGAAAAATGTGAGATAAAGCTATAAATTTCTTTTGTAGAAATGAACAAATAAAAACGATGGCAAAAAAAAAAAAAAAAAAAAAAATGAGGGTTATGAGTGGATGCAAAAAAAAAAATGTCAAAGAAATATGAAACATACCTCAAATTCATCATCATAATAAAAAGTTTTGGTATTTTTCCTCATTTTTACCACTTTTTTCTCTTCTTGTTTGTTATACCCTTATACTTCTATTGTTTTCTTATGTTAATCTTGGTTTGCATTATATGTGTATATTAATACATACGTTTGTGATTTATATTATGATATATATGTAAGTGAAAAAAGGGAATATTTCTTTTTACAAAAAAATAATAAAAATATGGGGGTTTTATGTCATCATCATCATGTAAGTCCTTTGTTAACAATTTTTTTTAATTGGACATGCGTATATAATATATGCTATATAATATCAAAGGGGTATACTTATAAATATTACATTTAAAATTGTAGCTATTTTTATATCTTTTAGGTCTAAAAATATAGAATATAAAAGCAGCTGGCTATTTTGATAAGAGAGAGAGAGAGAGAGAGAGAGAGAGAGAGAGAGAGAGAGAGAGAGAGAGAGAGAGAGAGAGAGAGAGAGAAAATAGGGAGTGCTAAAACGATAACATTTATTTCCAAACCATTAAAAGTATTTTTATTATTTTCCAAATTGAACAACGAATATTAATCAGTCTCTCTCTCTCTCTCTCTCCTCTCCTCTCTCTCTCTCTCTCTCTCTCTCTCTCTCTGTATATATTATGTCACTTACACACTCTATAGTTAATTTGCTCTTATTTTGATATATTGAATTTATAGTTGATACATAAGGAGTTAACACTTTGTATATTTATAATAATAAAATATTTTTATATGTTATACAAATTTGTAGTGTATTTATTCAATCATGTAGAAATGTTAAAAAAAAAAAACTTTTGAATGAGCAAAAGGGTAGCGAAAAGCCATATTAAAATGTTTACACAGTGGAAATGATATATGGTCAAACACTCCACTTCATTTTAATATTATACTTTTTGTATTATATACAACAAAAAAAAATTAATGAATATAATTTAAATTAATATCAATGAATGTGATGTATTTAGATTTATTAATACATACTTTTATTAAATATTTATATTCATCAAGCCCCCTTATTTAAATATTTTATAAACTGATAATGTATATTTATTAATTTTGATGTATCTTTTAACAAAAATAATGCAATGATTGATTATAAGATTCAATGATGATCCATATATATAGCTATTAAACTTTATGGATTTTGTTTTATTATTTATGAAATTTTCTCCAAATAAAAAATTATATTCATTTGTTATTTTTTATATATAGAAAAATGTTCCGTCTGCATTATAAAAATTTCCCAGTTTTATAGTTTGTTTTTAATAACTTGGTAAGACATTATTTTTAATATTCACAAAAACGCACATTATTACAAATTTGCATCATTCTTATTTAATATCAAAAGGATATAAAATTATTGTGTCTATATAAGATTATTTGAATGTAAAGAGCTAAATTCGGAGCAAAATTGTGCTGGAAATTCAGGAAATTATTAGTTATATCAAATCAAGAAAGAAAGAAATAAAAACAAACAAACAAACAAATAAACAAACAAAGAAGAAGATGAAGAAATAAATCGTAAATAATTTTAATAATTAATATTCAAATAGTTTAATATTACTGTTAATTTGTCTATAAGCACAAGTTTTTTTACTCAATGCTCAAACTGACGAAGCGAATGATTAGAATATTTGTTTAAGATTATAGAAAGATTTATAATGAGTAATATCAATAAAATTTGATCATTTTATTTTAAATTTACCATTAAAAATTTACATCACGCTAAATACTTCTAAACATTGGTACAAAACTATTTCTATATTAAATAATATTATGTTCACTCTATGGTGTAATTTCAAAATACAAAATTAACCCTTAAAAAACATACGTATATATTTATGTATATACATTTACACATTAATAAATAGTTTCATTACAAAAACATCAAAAATCTATATGCATGTTTAAATTAATAATGTAATTACATGAAAACATTGATATATATATGGGATATAAAATAATTTAATTTGTAGAATTAATTAAATTAAAATAAACATATGTTATATTCGTATTATATTATATATAATATTTTTATATAATATTATAAATTTTATTTAATTTAGAGAGAATGAGCAGAGTGCGAGTTTGTTGATATGATGACTCTACGGTTGGTTGATTTACCTGCTTGCTGTGTTACGATTGGTTGAAAATTCTGGTTGGTAGTAGGCAGGTGAATAATGTGGGTGGTGGGAGATTGTGGTCCATACCACAGCATCCCTGTTTTCCACATTGATGAGAGGGAGATCACAAGTTAGATACCCGCCCATCAACATTCCTTTTTTAACTCTCTCTCTCTCTCTCCCTTTATATATATATATATATATATATATATATATATATATATATATATATATATATATATATATATATATATATAGTATATATATATATATATATATATATACACACCTACAAACACACACACACGATCTTCAAATTCCTTACATTATTCACTTTATATGCAAATTAATTTGTTATTATCACATTTTTGCAATATTTTACATAAAATAATAATAATGAAAATTAATTAATATTAATTAGTAAAATATAGTTAAAATACAATATATATTTACGGAAGTCATCTTTCTTCGACCATAGTCAACCCTTAAGTGATCTGCAATCTAGAATGTTACTCAGCTTTTATATGGTCCCAAACTGGCTCTCACTCTCTCTCTCTCTCTCTCTCACTCACTCTTACACTCTATTGCATGCTCTCTTTGCTAAAGTGTTTTGCGCTCCAACTACCTAAATTTCTCTCTTACTCTTTAACGTGTTAAGAGAGAGAGAGAGAGAGAGAAAGAGAGACAGACAGAGAAAGAGAGCTTAATGTCCATATAACCGTAATCAAATTTGGTTCAGTATGCTACAAGCTTCATAAGATATTTTATTTTCCAAATGGGCAAATCCTTCACTTCATTCAAACTTTTTACTCCCTTATGTTTACATATTATTTTTTGTCACATCCTCCTATTCTTTATACTAATAAAAAAAACAGCTGTTAAGAAAGACCAAGAACCACTTCACTGGAGTAATGTACCGTGTACACCAAATAATATCATTAAGTAAGCTACAATAGCTTCAATGAATTACAAAATTACGTTCATGTTGAATAAATTGTATTTTTTCTTATATATAATAGCATTTGAAGCATAAAAAAAAGGTGTGTGTGTTTTTGTGCGCGTCTCGTTATCTAAATATTAGTTGTTGAATGTTTGTATAAGAGATCTTTTAACAAATCTGATATGCGTATATAAGTGATTTTTACACGTCTAATTAAATTTCTTAATTATAATGTATTATTCCATAAAACAAATAAATTATATAGAATTTGGTTTTATTGAATAGAAAAAAAAATGTTTATGAAAAATACGTAATACTATAGACAGTACTTCAACAAAAATAAAAAATAAAAGTGATTTTGGTTTTTAAAAATTACGCACAGTATATATGTATTAAAGCAAATATAGAAAAACAAATTATTAAGTAAGATATTAAATTTAAATTAAAAAGTGTGTGTGTGTGTGTGTGTGTGTGTGTGTGTGTGTGTGTGTGTGTGTGTGTGTGTGTGTGTGTGTGTGTGTGTGTGTGTGTGTGTGTGTGTGTGTGTGTGTGTGAGAGAGAGAGAGAGAGAGAGAGGAGAGAGAGAGAGAGAGAGGGAGAGAGAGAGAGAGAGAGAGAGAAATCTTAGAAGACTTCTGATGATACAGTTAATTAGTTATTATTATTATTTATCACTTATATACAAAATCCAACCCATACCTAGGCCTTATCGGTCGGTTCAACTTAAATATTTACATTACAAATTCAAATTTTAATTAATTTATCCAGAATAAAAATGTTCTTTCTTATATAGGAATAGGAACACAAACATAGAAACAAAATATTTTTTCATAATGCTTATATTTTAAGCATTTTTTTTTTTCACTAACAAGTAAGCATTTTTGTTTATTGTTACATAAATTAAACTGGACCTTTCATATCATAATTTTAATCTGAAAAATATGCATATCATTCAAATTGAATTCATTAGGGCTAAAAACAAATCCTCAAATACAAGTAATACAAATAATATAAGCACATTATCAATACATTTACATTATCAATGAATTAGAAATATAGTTTAATTTGTATTGTTATTTATAAATTAGGCTAAAAATAAAATACCTTATTATATATTAATATTTAATAATGAAATTATTAACTTTACAAAAATCTCATGTTTTATTTCACTATAATTTATTAAAATAATTAACATAATTTATTGCAACTTTTATAAACTTATAATGAGAATAAACATATAAAAAAATTTAAGACTTTTTTTCTTGTACTTTTGTATTCTTGAAAGTAAAATTACAATATTGTTCTCTTTGTTCATTTATTACAAAATGTGTTTACCGAGTAGCTAATATATTCGTGCACAAACCAGGAAAAATTCAACATAACAGATGTACATTCATGTAATGTACATTATATATGAATATGTGTACGTATATAGAGAAAAAGAGGAGAGGTTTCTATATGTGTGCGTGAGAGAGAGAGAGAGAGAGAGAGAGAGAGAGAGAGAGAGAGAGAGAGAGAGAGAGAGATGAGTTTGTTAAAAAGGCAGAAATGGTCATACGCATCACAGACATCAAAGCGTTGGCTCAAAATGAAATCCACGCAGCAGCATCCACGGCAGTCAGTCACATTCATCCTAGCTGGCTGTACCAAAAACAACCTCCAGGTTATATATGTATAATATGCGTGGCCAAAACGCACCGGAGCGTTCATTTTTGCCGCTCCTGCCGTCTATAGCATAAGAGAGAGAGAGAGAGAGAGAGAGAGAGAGAGAGAGAGAGAGAGAGAGAGAGAGAGAGAGAGAGAGAGAGAGAGGAGAGAGAGAGGAGAGAGAGAGGAGAGAGAGAGAGAGAGAGAGAGAGAGAGAGAGAGAGAGAGAGAGAGAGAGAGAGAGAAAGCATGAAAACGCAGGGAACCAGCAAATATGACGAGAGAAAATACATACTGTAATACGGGGAGCAAGAGCAGATAGAGAGAGAGAGAGAGAGTATTAACAAATTTCTCTGATGCATATATTCTTTTTTCCTCTCTAAATTAAATTTTTTACAATTTTGTTACAAACAAAAAAAAATTTAATAATTTAATTTCAAGTTAAATTATTATTTGCAGGTCATAAGTTCATATTATTTTTTAAATTGAGAACTGAATAGAATGCAATAAAAAATAAATTATTTTAAATCATGCAATAAAACATTTTAATTAATAATTATCATATATACCAATCTCCAATATTTTAATAACTGTAATTTTTAGTTTTATATTCTATACTTCTTTACATATATACATGTTACACATGAAATACATGTTATACATGAAATGTTGAGGATTTTTTTGTTGTTGACTAAATTACTTGTTATATTAACGAAAAAAATTTTAAGTAATTAAAAATAATCAATTTCAACATAATTTATAGTGATCTGTTTAGCATTACAGAAAAACTAAATTTTTTAAAGTTAATATAAAATGCTTTAATAAGAATTTTATGCTTAAATTCAAGAGAAAATAAATTAGTATTGATATATATTTATTATTTTTGTTAGAATAATTTTTTCATCCCACACATACGATACGTTAAAAAAATATATACGAATATACGCAGCGTTATTATTTTTTTTTTATTTTTTTTTTTAATTATTTTTGTCTATATTAGATTTTTTATTGCATGCGGGTTGAAAAACGTAGGTGCGTTTCATTGAAGCTCTATGTATGTATGTAACTTAAAGGTCTTAGGAATCCTGAGACCTTATAGAATTTCTATAACTATATCTTTATATGTATTACGGAAAAAAATAAATTACGTTATTTATGCTGCACTGAATAATTACAATATATTATAGAGCTGGCACGTTGCTATTTTGGAATAGCACAATTAATTATGCTGAACATCTTATATTTAAAGTACAATTTACAGTATAACATAAAGTATGTTTGTTTTTATGCAAATGTTGCTGTATTGAGCTAGCATGATTATTACGTTTATTTTTAATATCCTTTAAAATTTACAGGTATTTTTTTTAAACACTATATATATATAAATATAATGCTAAAGATTATATAGACAATAATAACAAACCCATATTGTTATGGCCCGGTCAAGCCATCTATGATTTGCTATCACTATTGACTGAAAATATACTTTGAAAATAGCTGATTTGGAGTTTAGTTAATGTTGTTATTTTTGTCAAAAGGGAAATCACATTACATTTTATTATATACATGTAAATAATGCAAAGTGGTTTTAATGTGATCATTAGAGTAAAAATCTGCTGATGTAATGAGAAAAACATACACAGGACCCACTAATTAAAAACTTGATCTCCAAAATGCACGCAACTGACTGTTGCCAGTACCACTTATCAGTCACGCCTTCAAAATTGCAGTCATATAATAAGCAAATATACTATATACATACTATCCAATTAAAATTCTAAACAAAACATCGAAATACGTGTACTTTTATATAACAGAATAATCATACTTAAGTTCTAAAAATATAATTCAAAAAAACTAGAAATATACTCAACTCTCCTAAATTTGTTCTTTTTTAGAATTGTTCTTAAAATTATACATTAAAAAAAAAAAAGAAATTTAAATTAAAAATATATTTTGAAGTATTATTAAGTTTATGTTTTTTTTAATGAAATTCTTGAAAATTGTCAAGAGTCGAGAGTATAATATAAAAAAAATGTCATGTATTTTCTTTTCTATTACTGTCATACAAATGTATGGGGGAGACCTGTTGTTTTGTTGGTGCTATAAGGGTTGTAAAAGGGGAGAAAAGGAGGTGTTGTGCGGGCTATTTAGTAACAGGTCAGCAAACGCGTCCCGGACGATGTAATTAGTCTCTTAACATATACATAAGACCTCTGACCTCCCACCCACCCACCTTCTCTCTCTCTCTCTCTCTCTCTCTCTCTCTCTCTCTCTTCATGCCCAACTCTAATTAGACACTACCCGCCTCATCATCCCCCTTATGATGATGCTCTTTTGTTTCTTTCTAAAGGTATTCTAATTTCGCCCTCGGCTATAAAATGAAAAAAAAAGTAAACAAAAGACATAGGGTGAAAATAAAATATATAAAAGAAAAAAGTTTCTTAAAAAAAATTAATTTAAAAAAATGTTTAATATAAAGAATTTGTTGTAAATAAAGCACAACAAAAAAAAAGTGAAGTTTTTTCTTTACTGTTTTGTTTTTGAATGTGAAATGTATTTCAGTTTTATAAATTTACATAATTTTCTATTTATTATGATTTTGGTAGTACGCCTGCAAATTATTATGTTTATGCAACCTGCTTTTCAGATATGAGAAATCAGTTGCATAGCTTACAGGGGCTAAATATAGTTAACACAAACCTTTCTGATAAACTTGGGGATAAATTTGAAAATTAACAATATATTTTTATGTAAATTTAATTCAACAATAAAATGTTATAAAACTTTCGTTGAAAAAAAAAAAAAAAAAAAAAAAAAAACTAAAGAATATTAACATAATTATCATTGTTTATTGTATTGTGTTTTTTGAAATAAAACCCTATCTGAATCTATATAATTTTAGAGGAAGAAATATATTAAATATTAGTTATATATGTTAAAGCATTCAGTAAAATTCAGTTTAAAATGCTTTCTATAATTCAAAAGAGCTCAAGATTTTATATGAATTATATTTTTAATCAGCGCAATTATGGTCGCAAACTTCATAGTATAAAAATTCCCCTTGTTGCATAAAAAAAGTCATAAACTGGTCGTAGTTCCAATCCCATCTTCATCACTCTAATTATACTTGTTATGTAAGTTGTTAAAAAAAATAAAGTATTTATATATTTAACTGAAAAATCCTCATTAAAAGAAATGAAATGGTATAAATATATAATACACAACGTTAAAAAAAAGAGGGATGTATAATTATTGAATAAACTTATATATACAAAATTATTAGATGTATAAAAAAAATTGAAAAGAAAAGCTTGAAAGTCTAATTATCATTTCACAAGATTATTATATATATATATATATATATATATATATATATATATATATATATATATATATATATATAAATGAAGAGAGATTGGCGGAATATAAAATGTATTTAATATTAAAGGAAAATAAGATTTTTTTTTCCATGTTGTTTGTATTTTGTATTTTGTATTTTTTTTTTTTTTTTTTTTTTTGTGAAAAGGTTGTTCAGAAATCGGTTAGAGTGTGCGGGGTATCGTTAGCGATGCTTAGATGATCTTATAAGTACCGCAATCTCTCTCTCTCTCAAACGAGAACACGAGGCAGACCAGCAAAGAAAGGCGAGATAAACCAAATCGACCCTACGTTTCACTCATCATATTTGAATAATAATAATTCCTACATATATCTCCTCTCTTAGAATTATTAAAAATGGTGAGATTTTTTTTTTTTATCTTTCATAAGCTTTATTGAGGATGCTTGTATGATTCTACTAATGATCTGTGCTGAGGTTCATCATTAATTCAGACAAATATACGGAAAAAAACCCATTAAATATTACCGCTTACTTTAACCATTTAACGTACGTATATATCTCTATAGATATTTATTTATTTTTATGCCTTAATTTATTTTAAAAATCATTGTTTAAACTTTTACTGAAGTTTAAAATTTAATTTACATTTTGAAAGATTTCAAGTGTATAAATCATCAGAAAACAAATTCAAAGTGTATTGCGTAATATTATCATATATATTTTGAAGTACTATTAAAATTGAACTTATATTTACAACTCTATGCTGAAAAATTAATCTGGTACTTTATACCAACCTTTTCAAAATACCAGAATGATTTTTTAATATTTACATACTTCATTTAAAGACTTACAATTACGCACACTTACACTGGAAAATTATGTTTGTTTTTTTTAATTAAACCGAAAGTAAAATATTTCTATTATATTACTCATACAATTAATTATTCACACACTAATTCGTTCCATTATGTCGATGGTATAAAACTTAAACATAATGGTAAAACTCGCAATCAAATGTGTAAAATTCCCCCAATTAGTGATGTGTTGTATTGACAGGATGTAACTTTTTTGCATAAGTGTCTCTTGGGGGATGTTGATATGCCAATATTCATTCTGACGCTAGAGTCTCCATACTTACGAGGCATAGTAGGTTGCGTGGAGGAGATAGTGTTGAATATGTTGTTCCCGCGGTGTCTCAGCAGCATATTACAATACTTCTTTTTTACCTCGCAATGGGAAATTATACAATAAGTTGGAAAATAGTGTATCAGAAATTTGTCTTCATCTAAATTTAAAATTAGTAGTTTATATCTTTGCATTATATTATATCTCTTATTCTTTTCTATTTTTGGATATCAAATTTTGTTTGGGCTTTGCCTTTTTTGATCTCCTGTTGAGCTACTCTTTTGACTATGTGCAATGTTTGTATTGTATTATATTTGCTCAATAAAATCTTTATTATTATTATTACTATTTAGATTCACTAATAAGAAAGTTTTGTGTAAAATACCAAGTCGTGCAGTTAATGCCAAATTGAAAAACTAAACCATGTTTAAGTTGCGTTGAAGAATGTTTGTGAAAAATAATTATTTATATAGGGAGTTTCAAAATATTTTTTTTATATGAATTTCACATTTTTTTTATGATATATTTTGCTTTAGATTTTGTTATGTTCATAATAATGTAATTATATAATGATATTAAAATATTTATAGTAAAAATATTAACAAATACGTATATAACAAGGTTTTCTTAAAATAAAATTTTATTATTTATAGAAAGGGTGTACGTTATATAGAGTTAATGTTGTGTTATATAAATTTCTATAACTATAATAATTATAAATTTAGGCCAGTTTTATATAATTTAATTATATATTTATATATAATTAATATAATTATATAGTATTGACAAAATATAAATAGTATGTAAAGTTCAATTTACTATATAATATGCATTTCTCTTAAATATTTATTCTTCTAGTTCATATTATCAGAGGGCAAAGAATTAAAAAAAGGGGGGGGGGACGTTGAGCGGAAAATATGACATATTTTTGTAAATCAAGAGAAAAAAAAATCAATAACTGATAGAAACTAACCATAAGAGAAGATTTGTATTTTTTTTTTCTTTTTAAAAATTTAAAGTCACGGTTTTCAATGTAACAAAATATTTTGACAGAAATATAGAAACTACGTATTATTCAATTATATAAATAACAATAATTTATAATACAATAATACGTTCTCTGTGACATTCTATTCTTGTCCGGCCTTTATAAGTGTACAATAAGTATGATTTTGTGTGAAACCAGACAGATGTATATATAGGAAAAAAGAAAAAAGTTTGTGGTATAAAGTAGTAAAGTTTTGAGTGACAAGAGGCTCCTTCTCTTACACACTACGCAGTACAATTATATCCAAAAATATATAGAATTTTAGACACAATTTCTCTAGCTGAAGAAAATTCACATGTAAATTAAATTTAAGAATAATATTTACAATATCATCATTTGCATAATAATATACTAAATACTTATTTATAACTGAAAATTAAAATTATTTTATATTTAATTATATTTTTGTTTTGTTATCCTCATTTAGATATTGAGTTGTATCAAGCTTATTTTGGAAACTCATAAAAATAAACAATTGTATTAATACAAAACCTTTTTTTTTTCTTTTCTTTTTTCATTCATATATACTGCACATTCCATATAATTATAAAACTTAATATTTTCTTTTGTGTTGGATGCAAATTTAAGTTCTGACAAACACTACACTCACAGTATCAGTGGATAATTTTTGTATTGTGATTATGATGACACATTTTGGAGCTACAAAACTCCCTACTTAACCAAAAGTATACACAGTATAAAAAAAAAATGATAACCTATTTCAAAATACATCTTCTTTTACTGAGAAACTTTCATTTAATAAGGTATACAATTTATAAATTTAAACCAACCCCCAGTATATTGCATATACAGTATAATGAACGTTTGATGTTCTTATATAGTAAAATTTCTTTCTTATATGAATAGATTCTAATAATTTTTGAGTACGATTGTACTTTGTGAAGTTTTCTTGGCCACTACTTGGGGTCAAGCGTGTCAGTCACTCAAGAGTAGGGGACACCCAGACTTACAATGTTTGTTTGTACTTCTCTCTCTCTCTCTTTCTCACTGACATGAATTGCCTTTCAAACCCACACACTTCAAATCACTTCTCAAGACTCTCTTTTCAAACTATATATATATAAATATCTTTAATGAAATCTTATTATTGAAATATATTACCTTTTTTTTTTTGTATATCACTGATATAATACATATAATAGAATTTCAATTCAATATTATAGAAATATTCAATTACTTTGATCTATCCCAAAATTGAAAATGTGACGTAAACACGATTTTCTGCATTAAAATTGAACTATTTTTTTTATACGTAAAATACGTATCACGGTATCAGTATATATAAAAAAATTAATATAAATATTGAAATTAATTTTATATCTTTGTAATACTGCTAGTATGTGAATTTTATATAAACTCAAACAATTATTTTTAAAGTAATAAACACTATCACTTTAAGAAAGAAAACCATATTTCTTTCTCTTTTATATATATATAGTAAAATAAATTTACAAATGTTTACATATTCAGACTTCAACCACAATAACTCAATCAAAATTCCATTCACGACCAAAGATAAAATAAAAAATGACAATGAAAAATGTGTATGCAAATATGTTGAAAAGAAGACAAAAAAATATACATAACACTGGATGTTGAAATATATAAATTTATCATACATGTATAAAGTTCTCAATAATAAAAGTCAGCAAGGAAGAAACTAATGATATAGTCCAAAGATATATACAGCATCTTTGGTACAGCTTATAGGGTTTGGGTGTTTGAGATCATTTTTCTAATACTTGTGACAAGGTCAAGCTAAGGGATGCAAATTGTGTCAAGTCAGAGATCTTGACGAGAGAGAGAGAGAGAGAGAGAGAGAGAGAGAGAGAGAGAGAGAGAGAGAGAGAGAGAGAGAGAGAGAGAGAGAGAGAGAGAGAGAGAGAGAGAGAGAGAGAGTCTCAACACGATTGATGAACTCTGACTCATGAAAATCACTCAAGTCAAAGCTCTTAAGACAGGAAGGCGACATAAGAATATATTTTCAGCAAAAGGAATTTACATAATTTTTTTTTTAGTATGTAATTTTTTACTTGTCATTCATTCCGTCGATGAAATATTTATTAATGTTGAGCTTAAAGTGGATTTATGTGAGTCCTATATATCAATATTCATACTGATACTCTGAGAATTATTTTTTATAAAGAGAAAGTAACAAAATGTTATGCCATTTATATTATATTTGATATGTAAAATTGAAATTTTAAAATATCTTATATGATATATTTTATACATGAAAAGTCAAATAAATATATAAATTATCAAACTATGATTAGGGAGTTATTAAATACATATTATGAGTTATGACTTATGATACTTTAAATATATCCTAAAACTGAAAGTTTGTAAAAGTGTTATACAATTTATATCATTATTTAAGGCGGGAAATCAGGTACTGGGGGATTTGACTACTAAAAAGTCGTAAATAAAGAAAAATCAGATATTTTGCACAATGATACATCAGGATAAGGTATGTCAAAATTTTGGGGGGTCAGTATGCTAAGTTTTAAATTATGATTTTTTTTGGAAGTTTTAGTCCCATTAGAGTCTATGTTAATTTCATTAATTATTTTCTCTCTTATCTGATGGTCGTGAGTTTTAACATTTTTATCATAGTTAGCTATTACTATTAACATTCAAATGGCATCATAGAGTCTCAAAGTTTTCTTTTTTGATTTTGAAATGCAAGCCATCTGAATACAGCCCTCAAATAATTCAATTTACTTTTATTGCAAAAAAAAAAAAAAAAAAAAAAATCTTAATCAGTGATCATAACGTATAATTAACTATCATAAAGGTAAACCAGATATGTAATATTTAACAGATTATAAACTATGAAAGCGTTTTGCAGCTTCTTCTGTTGCTATTAAAAAGTGAAATGTTGTTAAACAATATTATCCCCATGTATATGTGCATAGCGTTTTGTACAATACAGATTATTATGGCTTCTTTCACTTAAGGATGCTAGATTGCTGACGTATTTAATGTTACAGTAAAATATGCTACATTTTTTAAATAGATAATTGAATGATTTGTATGTTAAAATTTAGTAACTAATAATGAAATATTATAAATTACTTGCTGAAGAACTTTAAATAGAAAATCTTAAAAAAAAAAAAAAAAAAAAAACATTTCATACATACGTATATTTTATATTATAGAATCTCATTCTATGATAAATATATACTGTATAAGGGATTATCCTTAAAGATTGTACAGTCAGGAATGTGGTATAAGCTGCGTGGGCGTTTTAAGGATGCCAGGAGTATTAGGAGTTCATACGAAGTAGGAGTAAGAGAGTGAAAAGTGCAACCAAGTGCGTCGCCGCGTAGACTGCATTTGTGATGCAATCGATCGATCTCATACTAAGCTTTGAAATTCACTCTTCTCCTCCCTTATATACATTGCAATACATAATGCAATATATGTATGTATGTATATATATATATATATATATATATATATATATATATATATATATATATATATGTATGTATGTATGTATGTATGTATATATACATATACACATATACACATATACACATATACACATATACACATATACACATATACGTGATATAATTCTACATAATATATAATATGTATGAATGTATGTATGTATATGTAATGGGAAAACGCATTTTATATCCAATCAAATATCATTATAAAACAAAATTGGATTAATTGTTAATTAAAATTCATTGAATCGTAATATAATTCTATGGTATATAATGTACAAATACTATTGATTTATATCAATACAGATTTATTATTACATTATATTCTCGCTCTCTCTCTCTCTCTCTCCCTCCCACTATTCATTTGTTCATTTTGCTCGCTTTTCATTATAAATATATAACGAGAATTACTGTGAACATTATTTTTTGTTCGTTTGTTTGTAAAAAAAAAAAAAAAAAAAAAAAAAAATGAAAAGAATTTTTCTCATTGTATTTGTGTATTGATATTTCAAATAAATAATAATATAAAAACTTAATCCAATTAGTTTTACTTGTTAATAAAGCAAATATAGGAAATATACTCTAGAAAATTATAAAATTGCTTCAAAAAAATTCTGTTGATTAACTATATGAGATCTAAATAGCTTAGTTGACAAGTAGAATAATTTTTATTTATTAGCAAATATTTTTTGTCCTTACTGATAATGATTTACAAAGACTTAAAATTTCTATATTTTACAGAACTAAACTTTTTCATAAAATATAAGAATCATTTTTAATAATATTTAAATATGCTCATAAAATTTAGCAACAAATTATGCGATAAAGTTTTATATTTTTTTCTTAGTTTCTTTGTTTTACCCCTTACTTACAACACAATAATAAACATATTTGGCTAGTTTAGTAAAAATTATTTCATTAAATTCTTTTTTCACTTTTTATTTTTATTCAAAAATCTTTGAACACAAGTGTGATTTCAAAACATCATTTTATAATTTTCAGATTTTTTAAAATCTTTTTATTAATGGACGTATTTTTTAATTTAACATTGTCAAAAATTAGTCTCTGACGTCATCAAAAGAGTACTTGAATTGTCATTAATTCCTCTTTTGATTTGCTTTTCAAATTTGAAATTATTTTCAACATTTTTTTCTTACATTGCATTGCACTTTACATTATATTGCATTTTACTTACATTGCATAGTAAATACGTTCTAAAATTCAAAACTTTTTTTTTTTTCCTTTCAAAAATTCTTTTATTTATTTTCTTTCAACCTATACACAGTCATAATATATAAGTATGTAACAGTATCAGCTTAAGTTATTACTTTAAAAAAAGTCAAAATAAGGCAGAAATAATTGTAGTAGAATATTTATCAACACATGCATTGCATTTTTTTTTTTAATTGATCAAAAAAATTGTTTACAATTTACAAGCCAAGGTACAAACCTTATGGGCTTGTTCAGACAATTACAGACAATAATCACATAACAATAATATATAAGTTAGATGCAAATTACGTGTTTAATCTATGTCATCATTATAAATTCTTCAACTGAATAATATTTAATAGGAAAACTTTTAATTATTATTAAATTAGTTTCTTTTCTTATATCTGATACGTATAATATCTAATGTTTGGACAACTACAAAAAGAACTCCTATAGTGCATTATTTTCTACTTTTAATTTTATTATTATTATTGACTGGTATTAAAGAGCCTTTTAAAAAATTCAAAATTATTTCTTAATTTCCTTGGACTGCACATTTCATTATAAAAGCACTGTAGGTACTTTTAATAAACTCTATAATAAACTCTATTAGGGCGTGTTGAGGGCATGACAGCCCTATTTTACAACACCTTGACCAGACATTTAGTTTACAGTAACTTAAAACATGACAATATAATTTTTAAAGAAGCCATTATTATAAAACAAGTATTGTACAACAATAAATTCAACACAATTATATCACACAATAATTTGAACGTGTACATACAACTTACCAATATTATCATTAATATTAATTTCGAAAATAGTAATTTTAATAATGTTTATTCATTTAGTTATTTTAAAAACAACAGCATTATAATTGCTATAAATTAAATAATATCTGCACAATATATATAACAAAAATAGCAGATCAAAAAAAAAATCACATTTATATTTGTCATTTTAATATTATGAAAACAATAATTACTTTAAAACTGAAAATATCTCTAAATTTTTATATAAGTTTAGCACCATATATATATTTAGCATATAATATATATATATATATATATATATATATATATATATGTGTAAACTTCAAATGATATAGTTTTCCTTCACTACACATAGTGTAGATCAGAACTCCACGAGATGGCGATATTTGTATCAAAGTATAATATATAAATATTTGAAAATATTTATCTAGCACTATAACACCATCTGAGACGAATCATATAAATGCAAATAAAGTCAAACAGTTAAAAGGGACGACGGCGGCCGGAATCGAACCGACAACCTTTGGATTTGCGCTCCACTGCTCTGACCATTGAGCTACAGCGGCGTCCAATTCTACCTTGATTCTTTACTTGCATTTACACAATTCTTATGACGACAACGGTCGCCTTATTGGCTGCCTGAGGGCACCTGTTTTTACAAACCAGCCTCTCTTTAAACAGCTGACTCCCCTCTTGCGAGGGGAAATTAGTGGAGTTCTGATCTACACTATGTGTAGTGAAGGAAAACTATATCATTTGAAGTTTACACACATAAATCCCGCCGCACGGGTAAATTTCCCCTCGCAAGAGGGGAGTCAGCTGTTGAAAGAGAGGCTGGTTTGTAAAAACAGGTGCCCTCAGGCAGCCAATAAGGCGACCGTTGTCGTCATAAGAATTGTGTAAATGCAAGTAAAGAATCAAGGTAGAATTGGACGCCGCTGTAGCTCAATGGTCAGAGCAGTGGAGCGCAAATCCAAAGGTTGTCGGTTCGATTCCGGCCGCCGTCGTCCCTTTTAACTGTTTGACTTTATTTGCATTTATATGATTCGTCTCAGATGGTGTTATAGTGCTAGATAAATATTTTCAAATATTTATATATTATACTTTGATATATATATATATATATATATATATGTTAGCATCAAAACCCGAAATTGACCCAAACTAGGTATTTTTGCTCATTTCGGCTTTTGGTTCGTCGCTTTTTGACAAAACCCGAAATGTAAGTTTATTTCGGCTTTTGGTTACGAAATTTTGATCCATACTAGTTTTGAGCATTTCGCAAAAAGCAAAACCCGGTGTAAACATTTATACCTAGTTTTGGTCTTTGAATTTTGACCAGAACTAGTTGTGGTCAAAATAGAAAAATCAAAACCCGAAAAATGAACATTTCTCAACTCAGAATTTTATGCAATGATAAAAGACTATAATTATATTATAAATGCATGATATTTTGGTATTATAATTTAGGCGTTTAAACAATATTATTTTATTATTTTACTTGAAATGCAAAATATATGGTCCTGAAAGATTAATTTGATTAAAATGCGCTGATCAAAATATCTAAATCTTATGGCTATAGATACGGAATATAAATTGAGACAATACGAAAAATAAACTTACTGTTTGACCTAGCAATGGACCACTTGCAATGAGCGAACTTTTAAAATAATTTGAAATTTTCTTATTACATTTCTTACAAAAAATAAAAATAATGTTCCCTTGTTGCAACAATTACAAACATTTTATTGCAAGTGGTCCATTCAGTAATAGTAGTAATAGAGTATATTATTATTATTTTAAGGGGCTACTTACGATTAAATGTAAATTAAGAGCTATATAAAGCCACTAACCATGATCACTTATAATTTGCGCACCAATAATATACGTGTGTTGTGAACTTTTTAAATTCTAACACTTTCTTATCCTGTTTCTAACAAATATTATGAAACTATAAACCATGTTTTCAGCACAGAGACAAACAGTCAACTGAATATACGCACAAGAAATATTTTAAAATAAATGTTATCACTGGATAAAGTACGGTGAAAGGTGGACTTGAACTTTGAACCAATATAAGGGAAAATTAGTCATAAGTCATATCATAATATATATCAATCTTATTGTAAAATAAAATAAATATTTTTACTTTTTTATTTAACGTGTCGTGTTCTCTCTCTCTCTCTCTCTCTCTCTCTCTCTCTCTCTCTCTCTCTCTCTCTCTCTCTCTCTCTCTCTCTCTCTCTCTCTCTCTCTCTCTCTCTCTCTCTCCTCTCTCTCTCTCTCATCTCTCTCTCTCTCTCTCTCTCACACACACTTATTCTTATATAAAATAATTGAGTTGAGAAATGTTCATTTTTCGGGTTTTGATTTTTCTATTTTGACCACAACTAGTTCTGGTCAAAATTCAAAGACCAAAACTAGATATAAATGTTTACACCGGGTTTTGCTTTTTGCGAAATGCTCAAAACTAGTATGGATCAAAATTTCGTGACCAAAAGCCGAAATAAACTTGCATTTCGGGTTTTGGCAAAAAGCGACGAACCAAAAGCCGAAATGAGCAAAAATACCTAGTTTGGGTCAATTTCGGGTTTTGATGCTAACATATATATTATATATTTGCGTATAACGTATATAAAGAGATAAAACTAAATTAAATAAAAAATGCCATTATTTAATGTTTAATATTCTTAATATGTTTTTATTCTAACATTCATTTTTTTTTTCTGCATGCGTATTACATTTTCCTGTTTTCCAAACTTTTTTTTTGTCAGTTTCTAACCCCACGACTTCCCTTTTAATATATAATATATTAAAGTATATTTTTTAATAACATTTTAAAAAGTATAAGAAATGGGTTTTGTGTATCATCTTTTAAAATTAGTATGCATTACAACCGCAAATAACGGATGTTTGAAATGCAAATTTTTTTCAGATCCGATATGCAAAATAAGATGAAGTAATGAATAAAAAAGAGAGGAAAAAAAGAAAGACTATATACATACTATTTAAAAAACATATAAAAAGGAAATTAAAGCTTAATGTTTGTAACCAAGTATTTTTCTTGTAAAGTTAACAAATTTTCATTTTACAAGTAAATAACAATTTATTCATTCTACATTTTATATATGTATATAGTTCAATTTTGTTTTAATATATAAAGCGTTAAGAAATTCATGGGAATAATTTTTATGTGTATTTTGTCCTTTCCATGAAATAGAATTCCAATTATTTAATTCTTATAAAGACCCCAATACAATTTTTTTTAAAACATACATTTACCCGCATATTTCATAGAGAATTTATTAAAATTATGTATTATATAAAGCATTTTATTTATATCAGCATTTCTGATAGCACGCATTTTTCTCTTTTATCAGGATTTATAATAAATTGTTTTTAAAAAAAGAGAGAGAGAGAGAGAGAGAGAGAGAGAGCGAGAGAAGAAAAAGAATCTTAATATAACATGATATAAAGAGTGTAATATAAAAGAAGTTTTGCCGCTGTTTGGTGGCTTGCATGCGGCATTATTATTATTATTATTATTTTTACCTTTGCTAGTCACCTCACATTAGCTCATGGCTGGTGCTCACGGCTTTTGGGACACACACCTCATCGTATTATAATACACGCGGCCGGGTCTCTTTGAAACTGATGTACAGAAATCTCGTCGGCATTCCTTGTTACCATCGTCTTAAGCTCTTTTGAAGGTCGATACATCTCTCGTACTTAAAAACTCTAAGCAACAACACTTTTTTTTTGCTTTAATAATAATAGTAGCGCCATCATATACGAAAATAAAAGGAAAGGCAAATTAATTTTAAGAAAAGAAATACATATGATATACCAACAACACTAAAGAAAAAAAAAGTAAAAGGATAACAATTTTTTTCTATTATTGAAAGCTAGGCTATACTAAAAAACATATAGTATTAAAAGAAAAAAAAATTGAAAAAGATCAAAAAAAGAAACCGACATTTAACAGTATCTTTTTTTTTCTTGAATACATGGATTAACGATAAGATACAATGCAGTTGATACTATAAGTATGGAAAAGAAAGATGCCGCAATGTTTGTAGCATAATATAAAATATATAGAAAGAAAAACTTTTTATCTAAATTTATCCATATAAAAATATCGTATCGATGCAATATCTTTAGAGAGGGATAGTATACAGTATATGTATGCGCTTGCATCAAAGTAAAGAATATAAAAAATTAGAGTGCAAAAATACGCCTCTAGTCTATTTTTATCATCTCACCTTTATAAAAAAAGAGAAGCATAAAAAAAGGTTTAAGTTTATTGAAGCAAAAATATAAGTTTTTTTTTTTTTTTTTTTTTTTTTTTTTTTGTACTGTGGTTTTTGTACACGCGTTTGTGGTACAATGTTACTGAATAGTATAGAGGCGCCTTGGAGACATTATTATTACACGCTAGAGAGCCCTATATCTAAAGTAAAATGGTCTAACTGAACACATATCAGTAGGCAGACATAGTGATGTAGGTTTGGGGTGTGGAGGTGAAAAGGTAAATGTATCATGCATCACTTAATCTACTTCTCTCTCTAATATGGATGTGTATCTGCAAATATACAAAACATATACCGACTATGTATACAAATACAATATACATTATACAGATACTATGTATTATACTATATGTGTATATATTTACATTATCGTCTTATTTACATAGCTTTAGTTCTTTATTCTTAATTAGTTTTGTTTTTAACTTTTCCAATAATAACTTCTTCCTGAATCAAAGTTTTTATTAATTTGTTTTGTCATTTTACATAGAATTTTTTTTACGTTCAAGTGGCTTTATACTTTAAATTATAGTGTAAAATTTTTGTAATATGACTTTTTATGATGCAATTTTTTCAAAGGAGGGAAGAAATGTTGATTATCTATATTATTTATTATAAAATTTCTATAAAATTTGCAAAATTATGGATTTTTATTGAAATTTTCACATTTACATTTTTTTATGTCTTTACAAAACTCATCTATTTTCATATTCATAAGTAGTGTCTTCTCAATAATGTTAATGCTGCAAACCTGTAAATAATGTATGCATAGAGTATACATGTTCATTTTTTAATAATATGTATCTCTCTTTCTAAGTTATATATTTTTTAACTATCACACGCTTCAAAATGTCGATATATAAAAAAAAAAAAAGTAATAACCATTTTTGATAGGTTTTTATAATAAACTTTTAAATTAAACTGCTAAAATATTGCGAGAAAATATTTAATTTAGCGGTTTTAATAAAATCTCTTCGATTTTTTATTTTTTTATTTTTTGAAAAGAAATTCAAACGTTTTAACCACTACCACCTAAGTTGAATAAGTACTTAACTTTTATAATATTCAAAGTCAAAAAAAAAAAAAAAAAAAAAAAAAAAAAAAAAAAAAAAAAAGAAAGAAAGAAAGAAAGAAATGAAAGAACGAGAAGTACTTATATAAAAAGTCTAATTAGTATTTCAATTACTTTTAATTACAAACAAAAGATTTTTTTTCGAATATCTTGAAATAATATGCAATAAAAGAGAGGTCAAATCAAACACGTGGCCTCTCCCCCCAAACCTTTGATTTCCATTATATTTCTGCGTGTCACTTGTGGAAGAGAAAGGGGGGTGGTATATATATAAAAGTGTGAGAGTTCCCAAAGTTATATTATATAAAAAAATTGGGGGGTTGCTTCTTACAACCCATATCATATATCATCAATATTCCATAGTTGCCATATCTTCAATTAAAAAAAGGGTGATTTTGATGAAACTTAATATTTATAAAATGTATGTATATGTGTGTGTGTGTGTGTGTGTTAGTCTGTCTGTGTGTGTGTGTGTGGCGGACGGGCGGGCGGGCGATAATATATAGGGGGTTAAATAAAATTTGATAGTTCACTCATAGTAAAGAATAAAAGTGTAGACATGAACAATGCAAGGTCACGTGTCAGTGTCACGTGTTATTACACGTGCCAACTATGATTCGCACAATCTCACACATATAATAAATTGTACACTTCACTTGATATTTTGTTTAATATAAAAATCAGTGTAAAAAAGCCAACACGCGACCTTTTGTATATTATCTTTCTCATATTTATATATTATTTTTTGAGAACGTAATAATAAACGATGTTATTATATTATTTAATCTGTATTATATATTATATCAAATTGTAACAGACGACTCCATATATATATATATATATATATATATATATATATATATATATATATATATATATATATATATATATATATATATATATATATATATATATATATATAGCTTAATGTATATTTATACTAAGTATAAAAAAAGTAATCAAAGTCTGTATCAAATTGAGTTATCATAGAGAGAGAGAGAGAGAGAGAGAGAGAGAGAACGGCTTGTCAATGATATCTTAATCATAACACACTATAAGGGGTGAGAAAAGCCATAACTATTATTTTATTTGTTGACATATCTTTTTGTACTACTCTGCATATGTAATGACTTTTTAGTTATGTTGAAACACAATATTGTTAAGTGAGATAAAACAAATTATTGTTACACTACTATTTGTAAGTAAAGTATAATCCTCAATTATCAACTGTTTGATTCAGATAAACTTATATAAAATATAGGAGGTTGAATAAAACGATTTTTTTTTCCAGATAATGCATGGCCAAACTTTATATACAGAAAAAGAATACACATGTTAAGCCACGTCATATCATAAAACGTTATTTCATATCTTTCAGCAGCAATATAGTATTTTGGTCGGATATTCTCCATAAATTTACTCATTGAACCAGTTAATAAGTATTAAATTACTAAAATAAACTATATTATATATTTCAAGAGGACTAAACTTTTCTAAATTGTCAAGTACCGTACATTAGAAGTAAGAATTTTAAAGTAGAAAATACCAGCTTGATTTAAAAAACTAAGCTTTTTGTTAGATTATATAGTTTGATACTTTGTAAGTGCATGTTTATCGTAAAAAACATTCAAATCACATATCTAATTCATCTACAATCTTCTAAATATTAAAATTTTAATGTTATGAATTACTTTGAAGTTATTTATGGACTTCAAAATATCAAATGGAAAAAAAAGTTATTTGTGAACTTTTACAAAACAAATAATAATAATTTTTTTAAAGTGTAACAGAGGGGGTTGCGTGAATTTTGCACATTGTCAGCTTTTGAAACAAGCAATTAAGATAAAATTATACATGAGAAACAGAAGCAAATTCCAAACATAACTCTAAAATTATGAAAATGAACATTTCATTTTAAGCTAAATTACAAACAATTTTGAAAAATAATTAGTATACTCCTATACTAGAATCTTAACATATATGCAAATTAACATGATATGCTCAACATATTTCATTATTAACATTACACATGAGTTACTTTTAGTGAAAATTAAAACTTGAATGTCATTAATTAAAAGAAAATATTTACTAAGAAAGCCTAATTAATATTTAAACAAAACAAAAAATTAAAAACCACATTTGCGCTTCCAAAGAATATATATTATATTTTAAAGCAAAGGAGAAACTTTTAATAATTTCATTACTACATTTTATATCGTGGTGTTATATTTTCTAATTCTGTTCTTGTGAGTGAGAAAAAAACCAGAGAGAGAGATAGAAAGAGAGAGAGAGAGAGAGAGAGAGAGAGAGAGAGAGAGAGAGAGAGAGAGAGAGAGAGAGAGAGAGAGAAGAGAGAGAGAGAGAGAGAGAGAGAGAAGCTAAAATTGAAAATGAGGAAATTGAAGTGAATAAAGAATATAAAATAAAACAACAAACATATTATACTGTACATACGTACACCTTCATACAAAAGAAACCCTTTTCCTACCTACTTTATATTAGGTTTGTTTTTACATATATTTAAAAAAAAAAAAAATAAAGTTTGCTGGCTCTTTGCTAATTAAAACTCAACACACATATTATACATATACATACATACTTATATATTCATGTAAGCATATTATATCTTTTTATTTTTTTAAGTTAACATGTTGTAGTTTATATATATATATATATATATATATATATATATATATATATTATATATATATATATATATATATATATATATATATATATATATATATATATATATATATATATAATATATATATATATATATATATATATATATATATATATAATTTTTACTGTATTACATTTACAGTAAAAAGTAGGGAAATTTACGGTAAATGAGCATGAATGGACGAAAAGTTATATAACGTCTCTCTCTCTCTCACTCTCTCACTCTCTCTCTCTCTCTTTCTCTTCATGCTTTTTCCCTATAGCAGCATGTCAAGGATGCTTACAAGGGGGTTTTATATACCAAGTTTTTTCCTCTCAACTCTCTAAACAGACAAGCCATAGCCTGGAATTGACGTCAACAGTATAGTTGAGAGATATACAAGAATTTTTATAACATCACGAGAGAGAGAGAGAGAGAGAGAGAGAGAGAGAGAGAGAGAGAGAGAGAGAGAGAGAGAGAGAGAGAGAGAGAGAGAGAGAGAGAGAGAGAATCTCATACTCTTAAAATATTATATATTATATTTTTTATATCTTTTTATTATCAGCAAATTTGATATATCTATAATACTATATTACGTTATTTTTAAAATATTGTGTTTGACATTTTGAAAAAGATTGAAATAAAAAATATTTGATGGAAGGAAGAAATTTAAATTAAAGATTTTGTTATAAGATTAACTTTTATATAACAAAAATGTTACCAGAAATTGTCGGTTTTTAGAATAATAAAGAAAAAAAAACTACACAATATATAAAAATTGAGTATAGGAAAATAGATGACATATCAAAGACAAATTATACAAAATTAATATTATAGAAAAGTTGAATTTTATATAGAAATTTCAAAAACTAAATCATGACTACATGTACTATATTTATATTATTCTTGGACACGCATAAATTGCAGTTTTGCAGCTACTTAATTGCAAACCACTAAGATATATACGGATAGTATCTAAAATTATAATATGTTTAAAGGCATGATCACACATTTACATTCTGCCATAAATTTCAATATACGATAAATTTCATTGCAGTGATATTTATGAAAATTTATTTTATTTTGATGCAAGTAAATCTATTGAACACAAAGATATAACTATAGATTTAATAATAATAATTGGTTTTTATTAGAGGCCAAAACAGGTACATACCCACTTACTTATGGTCCTCTGACTTTTAATTTAACAATAATCACTTGTCAGAGTGTTTCATAATTTCATAATTTAGAGTTGTTATAACTCTAGATAATATAAACAGGCCATATAATATATGTTAATAAAAATATTGTAGAGAATAAGTAATAATATTTAAAATAGTTTGCGTGCGTTAAGTATTAAAATTATAATATTATTTATATTTTAAAATTTCTATATGATTTTTGCTCTCTCACTAAATTTGTCTCATACACAAAAATAAAAATAAATTCAATTATTATCGTTGAAAATACTTTTAAATTAAATTTATACACATGAAATACAAAAGAAGTAGTTTATTGTTTATGTTCATCAACCACATGAAAATTGTATCGCACGCTTATGTTATATTTTATACATTATTATATTATATGTATATAATTTTTTTTGAAAATAAAAAAATAAAAATTTTCAATACACTCTATAATTACGTTATTTTACACATGAGTTATCAAACAAATTGTTTTATAAAGTGATTAAATTGTATTATCGAATTCTATCTAAGGGTCTCAAAATAGAGTTAGGAAACATGCGGAGTTAGAGAGAGAGAGAGAGAGAGAGAGGGAGGGGGGTTGATGATTTTATATAGGAGGATGAGAAAGTAGAAGGTTTACCACAAAGTATATATGAACTCCCATATACTATAATACTGTACATATATATACACACATGTACATGCTCTATTCGGTGGTCTTGCTTATTATTATTATGTTGTACGAACCAAACTTGATATTTTGTATATAATATAATATTGTATAATAATGATGTAACTATGTAATGATGAGAGAGAGAGAGAGAACATAATATCATTGCTTCATGGTCCAGCAAACTACGCAAGATTCAAATCAAGTTATACACAGTTGGGGGGCACAAAACCATGAGTTAACTTAATTCTCTCTCTCTCTCTCTCTCTCTCTCTCTCTCTCTCTCTCTCTCTCTCTCTCTCTCTCTCTCTCTCTAACATTATATACAAAATGCTAGATATAGAAAATGAGGTATATTAGATTTTGTCGTTATAGTCTTTTTTTTTTTTTTTTTTTTTTTTTTTTTTTTTTTTTTTTTTTTTTTTTTTTAACTTTACTTCGTTTTCGCAAATACGAGAACAGAATTTTTTGTTTTGTGTTTGTGCGAGAAAAATATATAGAGAAAAAGAGCCAGATTTAGAATAATCTAATTACTAAAAATAAAAAACAAAAAATATAATAAAAATATAAAAAGAGGAAATATTCATTTCAATGATAATTAGAGAGGGGTTATTTTTAAATCTATAATTTTTTATTAAGATTATATGATTATATATAATATATATATATATATATATATATATATATATATATATATATATATATAAATATATATATATATAACTCATTAAAGATATAATGATATGTAAATGACATCAGCATATATTTATTCGTTTTCTTCTTCTATTTATTGCATATTATTCAGCAAGTATTATATGATCACAACAATCCATAATCACCATATGTTATTACTCATTTGTACATTACTATTTTATATACATAATAAGATAACATATTCAACTAACTATTTACATTCATATATGCAAATTAGATAACAAAAGGTATGGAATATAATATTATATGTTATTCTTATTTGCACATTATTATTTTTTTTCAAAGAGACTTATTACATTAAAAATTAATAGCAATTTTTTTTACAAACAAAATTCTATCAATTGATTTAAGTTTTTTTCCATCATTAAAACCTACGAAATCAAAATCCTTTTTTGAAACAACTTATAATATATATATTTTTTAGTCATTATAAATTCAAAAGCAATATTTTCACATCATATATTAATGCAAAATGTAATTATATACTTTTTTATTACATATTTTTAAAGTTTTTGTTATTATTATTTTTTTTTGTGAGTATCAAAACTCAATGAATTGATTTGTAATATAAAAGCCAGAGTACAAGGTTTTCAAATTATCAAATAACTTTCGTTTTAGTATCTTACTAGAGGTTCGGAAAAGTTGAATAAATTTTAAAATTAAAGGAATAGACCAGAGAAAAACATAAGCATTTATATCATAAAATACTTGATGGGACTTATATAAATAACTTTAGTTTGTCTCAAAACCTAACTGTAGCTCCATAGCAGTGATCAGAAAATTTGATTTATGCAACCCGCACAACATTTTCATACTAACTTTTGCATGTTTACTGACGTCATAAACATGATTAGTCACTCAAATTGCATACTTTACAGTATTTTCACGCTCTCTCGTAGGGTTACATTAACATTCTGGTAAAAATTGTCAAAGGTTTTGAAAATCCCATTTCGTGTTTATTTATTAAAAAGCTCATGTTGTTTTATGTGGTCTATGGCTTTGAAACAGTTAATAATAATGAAAAACTCGGTGATTTCTTGTATCTTTTTATAGCTTTTTTACCTGTACAAATACTGTGTCATAAAATTTTATATTTTATTGCAACATGGAAATACTTACCGTATTTATTTAATTTAAGTCTTCATTTAAACGTATACTGTGTTGTCGTAATGCAATGGATTAAAATTATATATCAAAATGTCTTTACACAGACTTTTGTAAATACGTCTCCACCTAAAAAAAAACATTAATTTAAATGAAAGTATATAAATAAGGTGTTCGTTTGTAATACCAAAATAGCTCAAACCCTGATTGGGATTAGATTTATTCTGCAAAACCTAAATCGTTATACATACAGTATATATATTTAATATTACTCAATGTATATATTAATTAATACAATAATATTGACTTAAAAATTAACAGTTAGGTTGACTTAATAAAGTTGAACCTAAGATTTTATGTTTTGTATACTTAGAGACTTTTCGTATGTAAATTTATGTGGGACTAAAACACGTGAAGTTTGTCTGTCTGATGAAAATTTCATCTTATATATTATTCCTTCTCTCTCTCTCTCTCTCTCTCTCTCTCTTACTTCTACTGCTTCTTAAAAGGAAAGAAAACAAACTTTGGCATAAAATTTACATCTGTTCATAATATATTCAAGAATTAACTATGAGATTATTGTTTTTGTTTTATATTATCAAGTATATAAAAGAAGCTTTGTCAAGAACTTTCTATAAATATTATTATTATTTTCATAATTTATTCATAAGGATAAAATAACATAAAATTGTAACTTGCAAAGAAAAACTTTTATATATTTATGTTAATACTATATTATATTATTATTATTATTTTATAACAAATTGTACAGTGGAACTTTGAAAAATGTTATTAAAAACAATACCTAAATGTACTGATAATTAAAAGTTGGATAAAAAAAATATACAAAAACATATTAGGAAAAAAAGTATTTAGTATGGACGGATACAGAAAATAAGTGTATAACGAAAACGCATGAAATTAAAAAAGTAGAAAAAAGAAATCTTGCTATTTTTTAACCTATATGCCACATTAAACAAAGTATTTCACTGTTAAAATATAAAACTTAAATATTAAAACGTATGTCATATACTTCAAATAATATACATTATTTATATAAACATTTAATATAATTTGAATATTGAATTCTTTCTGTGCTCTTCTTTGATCATTATATTTTCAAATTATTATATTCTTAAAGAAATAATAATAATAATAATAATAAAATCTTCTTTACGGGTAAGTTACGTTACAATATTTTTCCAGTGAGTGATTATTGAGTCGACGTCGGGTGTCTATCTTCAGCTGGCTTCTCGGCAAAGTAAAGCATCAGAAGCTCTCTATAATATATTATATAGCAGCTTGCTTTTTGCTTGCTGTATGTGATAAGCAAGCAGCAAAAGAGAACCATTCTGTCTACAAGACGACGATGATGATCATCATCCCTTATCACGCAACACTGATCACATCTCAGGTACAATGTGACAGCAGATGTGAACACTAATATCAAATATTATTCATCCACCTTTATGTATAGTATAAGAATCTACATATTTGGAAATCCTTACTTGCACATAGATTTATGTATTCTGAAAATTGAAATACCTTCTTTTTTCTTCTATTTTTTTTAGACATAAATTCCTATATTCGACATATAAATGCCTATAGAAGCTTAAAATGGAAAAGAACGATATGATTTGGATTTATAAATATATTCTCAGATTTATCTATTTAAAATAGTTATAAAAAAATAAAAAATGTATTTTGGAAAATTAAACTGAATTAAAATATTACAATGGCAACAATAATTTTAATCACTAATAATTAATAATTCTAAAAAACTTTCTGAAAATTAATTTTGGGATGCAGTATGAAATTTCTTAAGTTTATTTATCTATATTATTCTATGTCAATAAAATTCTAAAAATTTATATTAATTTTAGATTTTATCTTCTATACTATTATGTAAAATTTTCAATTTATCGTTTTTTCTATCACAGGTTATTGAATTATATTGAAAATGTTTCATATTTTTAAACCTAGATTTGTTTTTCCTGTAACAATAGAATTTTGATAAGAACAAATAAAAATTCATTACTTTATGAGCTTTTTTTCAACTTTAAGAAATTTAGAATATAATTATGTTGATATTATACTGTTATACTAAAATTGGAGAACACTAATTTTGTATTTCAAAATCCATTTGGGTTATGACACCATTAACAAAAATTTTATAGCAATTTTAAATAATAATAAATAACCATTTTATTTTTTAGAAAGGTCAGCCCTTACATTATAATCTCAAAATAAAGTTAAAACCCCATGTATTTGTAAAGATAAGTAATTGCATGTTACGTTATATTGAAAACTGTTTTCCATCAATGTGATTTCATGCTCCCCTTTTTGATACAAAATCTGATAAGTAGAAAAAAACAACTATATATAACTTGCACTGGATATCCATATATGAACAGAGAATTAACTTAATTTTGGTTTTATTTCATTTCTGATCCTATTTTCCCAGTTTTCTTTGATGTTTAAATTGTATTTTTGTTTATATGTTATATGATACTATACATACATAAGTTACGTGAGGAATACTTTTATATATATTGTGTAAACCTCAAGGGAATAAATCTGTTAAAATAATGTAATTTAGATACAGGTTTTATTTTTTCATCGTTGATATGCGCAGTATAAATATAACATAAGGCAATTATATATTATTAGATAATATAAAAGAGGTTGATTTGATTATTATCTCTTTTTTTTTGTATGTTTTTTTTTTTTTTGTTAGTGGTTTGTGATATAATTTTATTTACCTGTTAATTAGTTTTTGTTTTTAATAAAAAAAAGTTTCATTTTTGAATTAAGTTTTGATGATTTTGTGCTATTTTTATTGTATCTTTTTGTTTTGGGCTTGTTTAGATATAGAAACTATCTTTATAATCAATACATCTTGTTTTTAATGTACTGGAATATTCAACCTGATAAATAGTGTTTTGATTAAAAGAGGTCGTAGAGAGAATCAACTTTAAACATAAAATTTAAAATACACGATGATTTTTTTTTTTTTTTTACTGGTTTAAATTTAATGGTTGGATTCTGAAGATTTGATTTCAAAAGTTAATTTTTTCTTCTACTTTTTTGTTATAGTGTCACTAAAAAGATTATTGTCAAGTTTCTAGAATTCATGATTATTAGATATGGTATTATATAGATATTATTATCATTAAGATTTTTAACTTGAAAATTTCTAACGCCTTTAACAAAATAATAATAATAATTAATTCTTAAGTTATGAAATATGAGACTATGGGACTCATACAAAGTACATTTTAAAATTAACATGTATTATTATAATTTAATTTTGTATGCGCTTAAAATTTATGTGCGTTCACTGCTTTTGCTTCGACTAAAATTGCATTAGCATATAACAATTTTAATTCCATATAACTGTAAAATTTAAAAAAAAAAAAAAATTCTAGCTTTACTATATTTTTCATTGTTTCCTTTTTATTTACGTCAAAAATTTATGATTTATTAATTTTTTGCACCTCTATTATATATTACAAAAAGAAAAAGAAAACAAAAAATCTATTGTAAATAAAAAAAATAAAAATAAAAAAAAAAAATTAAAAAAGAGGAAGTTAAATGACAATAGTTTTATATAAACCACGTCTGTGTAAAGTCTACAAAACAGTACATATATATATATACACTATAAATATATATACAGTATATATAGTACGTACAGTACGTTGTTCTGTACAGTATGGTATGGTATGACATGGTGGTGTGGTAGCTATTACATGCGGTTAGACAAGCACCATTGATCACCAAACGGACGGAAGTTAGCAGTATAGCAAAACTTCATGATATACTGACATATAAACCAAAGCCAAACCCCCTATAAAATATATTTATACATACACACACACACACACACACACACACACACTGTATATACCCACCCTCTTTCATGTTCCTATATTACCCTTGTTGTGACATGTTTTATAAAAGCCAACCACATTACTATAATGTTTATTGCAAATATTTTGTGTATAGTATAACTTACTAAAATTACATGCAAACATATCATCAAAAAAAAAATGTATATATATATATTAATATGTGAAATAAAAATAATATTATTTATTTATATAATGTTTTATATTATTATTTATTATGGTTCAGAAATTTTAATGTTCAAATACATCATTTTTGCTTCGTTGATTAATTTTTTTTAACATGTGAGGTTTGATATTTAAAATATTTGACGTTTTTGTTATTTATTTTTATTTGTTATATTATAACAACAAAATAAATATTTATTTTTTATATGTACTCTATAATGTATGACAAAATAATATAAACAATAAAATTCTATATAACTATATATATTTTTTTTATTTATGCAATATTTTTCTGATAATATATTTTAAAAGGTATATGTATATAGATAATTAAAATAAACAAATTAAGTTTCTATAATTTTTTAAAATTTACATAAATTATATATATTTGGTTGTTTTCATTATATATTTTTGAGATAATTTGCATCATATAATAATTTATTTATTTTTTTATGTACTGTATTTGCGAGTCAACCATACAAATAATTTTGATTATTTTTGTAAAAACAAAAAAATATGTTTTCATAAATTCATTACATGTATTATTAGTTCAGTTAAAATAATTGCTTTTTGTTTAAATTGTCAAAGCTATATAACTTTTCAAGCGATAATTTGTTTTAAATGTTGATAAGTATTGTTAAATAAAACATAATAATATCCTGTACGAATTTTGAAAAAATAATAAATGATAAATATACTCTCTCTCTCTCTCTCTCTCTCTCTCTCTCTCTCTCTCTCTCTCTCACACACACACACACACAGACACACACACACACACACACACACACACACACACACACACACACACACACACACACACACACACACACACACACACACACACACACACACACACACACACACACACACACACACACACACACACACACACACACACACACACACACACACACACACACACACACACACACACACACACACACACACACACACACACACACATATATATATTTATCACCCATCTTCCATCTTTCATTCTATTAATACACTCATTCCATATATATTACAAATTTTGTAATCATATGGGTCTCGGAAGTTTTTCAACGCATCATATTCATTTCCATTTTTTTTTCTGCCTTGCGGTTATTCTCTCTAATATTTTTAATGTATAATATATCCAACACCTTTCACAATATGCTTTACCAGGATACAAATTAGTGCGTAATAATTACAAATTCTCGAAATGAAGTTCCAGTAAATCTTAACCATTAATAAATGAAATTCCCATGACAAGTAAGACTAAAAATTTCAATATCCACATCGTTACTTATAGAATAGACCTTATACGAACCACTGATTTTCAAGTGAATTAACATTATTTTCTATATAAAGTATGTTAATTTTGCTAGCATTTATTTATGTGTTCAATAATACTTTTTTTTTCTGTTCGTCAATATTGAAGCTACGATCGTACAGATTCAATAAAGATTGTTTGTAGTCTTAAAACATTCAGGTTTAAAAGCATATTTCTTATATAAGTTATAAATATGCAATAAGAAGTTAAATAATAATATTAAAGGGAGAAGATAGGATTAAACTGAAGTTTTGATAAACGAGATGCATTTTTGTTTGATTGTAAGTTACATATCGACAATATTTTTTTTAAATAATTTTGAAAATATACGTAAATGCTATAATATTAAAAAATTAAAAGATATAAAAACGACAAGGATTGTAAAAGGGTACCTCTATTTTTTGGTAATAATGCTAATATATATATATATATATATATATATATATATATATATATATATATATATATATATATATATATATATATATATATATATATATATATATATATATATATATTTGAAAAACCCGATATCCAAAAATATAATGAAACATTAAATCATTACTCATCTTTATGAAAAATAATCTTTTATAAAGAATATAATAAGTAACAATGGTTTTTATATTGTTATATAATAAAAGAAAAAATTTATATGATAATAATAGAAGGAGAAGCTATCGTTTATCCTGTCTGTCGCTTAGTTTCCGTACACTTTGGAGGAGGAACGACAAGGGGAGGAGGGTTGAAAATCCGGAAGGAAGTTTCATGAGAAGAGTCAGCATGCAAAGGCATTGTTGCAACTGCGATATAATGATGTTCTTGATGAGAGTAAGGGGAAGGGGGAGGGGGGTCACGCTCGTTATCTCATCATTTGATCTTCAAACACCCTCTTCAACCCTACACTTTCAAAATAAAAAAAGTGATATAATTTTATGTAAGATTATGACAATAGAATAAAAATATATCATCATATTGATGACCGAGTGTTATAGAGATTTAATATTTTTGTATATAAAATATATTTAAATATATTATATCATATAGCGTATCAAATCCATTTTATAATGTATCATATCAATGTCATTTTTATTATTTTTTTACATACAGGGTTTTTATTTATAGTCACCCCTTTTCCAAATGATTATTTTTAATTTTTTCTTTTTTAGTATTTTTATTCATTTTGTATATTATTTAAATATATGATATGATATGATATGATATGATATGATATGATATGATATGATATGATATGATATATGATATGATATGATATGATATGATATGATATGATATGATATGATATGATATGATATGATATGATATGATATGATATGATATGATATGATATGATATGATATGATATGATATGATATGATATATGATATGATATGATATGATATGATATGATATGATATGATATGATATGATATGATATGATATGATATGATATGATATGATATGATATGATATGATATGATATGATATGATATGATATGATATGATATGATATGATATGATATGATATGATATGATATGATATGATATAGAAACGTTTAAGTTTTTTTTTCTCTAATTGAAGACTATTCAATTAATATTTTGACTCTGAAATGATATTCTAATTTGATGATACATATATGATACATACATATGATATATGATACATACATGTATATGTGATTGCCTATTATATAATTTTATTATATGATTGACAAACAAATAAGAATGCCCAATAAGCCTGATTTTGCCCAATAAAAAGACGTTAATAAATAATAACAAATAAATGAAGAAACTGAAAATAAATTAAAGATTAAATGATAGCTAGGACACTACTATAATATAAAAATGGCCTTTTAAATTTAAAAGACTATAAATCATTTAACTGTTTTTATACTAAAATGTATTTAGACATTGTTCTACCTTTTATACATTTAAAAAACTGATTTTAAACTTGAAAGAAATTTAATAATGATATAAAACGTGAGTCTCTCTCTCTCTCTCTCGCTAAATGAGTGTCTACGAATATGTATGTACACGGACAAAAATAAATACATAATAATAATGCTATAGCTCATTTTCAGTACAATTAGTCTCATATACCATAATTTATACTATTCATAATATCTAAAAAGCATGAATTTCATGTTGTATGACATTATATTTATGCTGTTCTAATTTATCCACATTTATGCTATAATTTATTTATTATTATTCCAAATAACATAAATGCAGCATAAAATACATAAATTATTCTTTCCGTGTATATTTATATATATATACGTAGTTCTCCTCCAATCAGAATAGGTTGTGTTAAGCGATGTGAAGACCATCCGTGTGTTCTAATGATCTTACGCTAGTTGCTTCGCTAAATTACGACCACAGATACCATATAATACCAGACAGCGCTTGCTTACTGCTACCGACATTTTTTTAATCATCAACGCGACGCGTTAATTGTTTTTATCATTATTAAACCATAAATATTCTCAGTATTTTTTTTAATGCCTTGTAAGTCATTAAAATATCATTTTCTTAAACATCTTATTAAATACCAACAGTCACTAATGATTATAAAAGTTAATACTTTGATGAAAATATTAATTAAATGAATAGAAAATTAATCAATTACAACAAGTCAATCAGTTACTTTAGAAGTTTATAATTTTGATGTAGACATTTTAAATAATTTAGTTTTTTTTTTTAGTTTAATGAATTTTATTGTCACCTATACAAAAGAATTAATCAGTTTATTTTTTAAAGAACGGCATTTCATGAAGAGGAAAAAAATAATCATCCAAAAGAGTTGACAAATATAAATTAATGATGCCTTGTGATTTCATAATTGGTTTTAAATAAAGTAATTAATTATTAAGAGAGAAAGAGAGAGATAGAGAGAAAAGTTTGTGTAAAACAAGTTAAATAAATTAAATATAGAACCAGTCAGCCACTAAATTTTTAATCTATAGAAATTCAAAGAATTTTGATAGCTTCTATAAAATCATAAAAATATTTTTGTAAAGTTATTCTAATTTTTTTTTTTACTGATAATGTTAAAATTGGTGTCAAGAGAACTATCAATTTTTTTGCTGTAAATCAAGTTTTGAGCGGTGCTTTTGACGTCAATTTGGGTGATACGTTTTCGTCGATGTCAGACAGAGAAGGGATATCTCTCTCTCTCTCTCTCTCTCTCTCTCTCTCTCTCTCTCTCTCTCTCTCTCTCTCTCTCTCTCTCTCTCTCTCTCTCTCTTTCTCTCTCTCTCTCTCTTTCTCTCTCTCTCTCTCTTTCTCTCTCTCTCTCTCGATGCTGTGTATATGACTCATCTGAATGAATGCTAGAATGAGCATTTCATGCTCACTGATTCCTTATATAACAGAGAATACATAGTGGGTGAGGGGTATATAGAAACTGCAAAAGCAGCAACCAAAAAAAAAAAAAAAAAAAGTATTTTTGAGTCACCAATTTTTGCGTATGCAAGTGATGCTCTCTTTCCCCCCCCCCCCCCCACTTCCATTCTATTAATATGTATTATCTTTCTTTAATATTATCATATTTTTCTCAAACTTTATTTTTGTTTCCTACATATTCACAATCTTATACCTTGCCTCTTATATAACTCACCCTCTATTTCTTGTTTCCTCTATATATAAAGGATCAATTATATAAAGCCTTGTTATGATAAAAGCATTACGTTGATAAAGTACAAAATTTCAATGTAATATTATGGATTCAATCCTTTCTCATGTTTGTTAATGCACTATCAAGTATAGCATATAGGATAGGATTCTATATAATATAATACAAAAGAGAACTTCTCATGTGTTCATGATAAGCTTTATATTTGTACAAATAGGATTGTTTTATCAAAAGCTTGTTATAATTCCAATTGGATTTTGAGTAAAAG